>BQNB010206295.1:0-10557 GCA_026074375.1 Tanacetum coccineum | reverse complement strand
TTGATAACAGTTAAAGCCTTTTCAAAACCAATACTGCCTTAATCCCTAATTTTTAGACACAATCATACACGACACCACAATGAGGTTCAATTGAAATTGAATGCCAATAACAATTTCAATCAACATTTAATGTCATTATATATTCCAGGCATCCTCGAGTATGTCAATGATTCAAAACATTTTGATGTGTTGATTTTCTAGGGTTTGGATTTAAATCCCGTAGTAAAAATATTGTGATGTGATGTTTTCGTTTAGGGTTTCGATTCAAATTTATAATAATTTGTCTTTGATTAATTTCAATTCAAAAGAATGACGATTTTCTTTTTTGATTATGTAGGTTAAATTCAATCACCGCATCTAAACATTTGTAAGTATCAATTTATCTTCTTTTGTTTGGTTTCATGTGTTAATTTGTTACTTCTAAAATTTTCATTGATTATGAATATGATTGTGATTAGATATAGTAGATCTAAAAATTGGTGTCATTTTTTTAGTGATACATGTTTGTCCCAGGATTTGAAGATAGAAGATTAAAGGTTTGTAAGTGATTTAGAGAGGGCAAGGTGTTTGGTGAAATGTTTCAGAGGAATTTTAGTAACATGGTATAATATATTTTAAAGTATTTTTGAGCAAAATTGTTGTTTTTGTAAGTGAGGTTGTTTATATACACTTTTGAATATCATAGGGATTTAATAATTCTACTTGGTTCCACGCCAAAGATAAGAGTTTTGATTGTCAGTTTAATGGAACTAATCAGAGTGTTGCTACGGTTAATAAATCAAAGATACACAGAGCATATCAAATTATTCTTAACATAGCTTTTTCTTTGATTAAATTAAATTCAATTTTAGCATATGTAATTGTTTGCAAATCGGCAGATGTATTAAATTCCTTTTAATGGGTTTAGGTAATTTCATATTTTGTTGTTGATTTGATTAAAAGGAAGAATGGTTGCAGTTTTGAGTGCTTGATATACATGAATTAGTTTTTATAATTTTTGTTTTCGGCAAAATTTTAATACAGTTCTGCAAATTAATTGTATGAATTATTCTTTATCTGGTAATGCGATTTCAGGTGATGTTTATGATGATGACTTTGTTTATGTGGTAATGTAATTTTGCGTTAGTGTTGGTTCTCTTTGCGGATGGACTCAAGGTCTCTCTCGCATCCTAAACATGTTAAATCTTGATGCCCATACTCCCTTTGTGCAGTTAAAAAAAACATTTTTTATGTTTGTCATGCAACAGGTTTCGGTTTACTCCAATCTCAGTTTCTACACTGACTGAACCTGGAATTAGAATCAAAAAGGGAAAGCAAGGTTTAACACTGATCTTGAACTAATATATTCCTTTGGTAGTAGGATAGTCAAATTAACCTTATTTCACAATGCTAATGAATATGTTCATCGTTACATGTAATCTAAATTCAAAAGTTATTTTGAAGTTATTGGATAATGGAAGTGATAATATGTATTCTAAGTAGATATTTTGTGTTAATTAAGTATGTCTTATGATCAGGTTTTGAAGTTATTGGAAAATGGAAGTGATAATATGCATTCTCATAATTAAGGGACTTTTATGGCTTTAATGGCAACAACCTGGAAATGGTATATTTTTCACATAACCTTAGATTAAATGAATAAATAAACATGTATTCAGACATGAACTTAAAAGACATGATGTTTTATATCTATTTTCCAGAGGATGCTGAACTCACCCCACTATGACGTCTTAGAGCTGGTGCTTGTGCTAGAATAATTTCCAGGTCAGCTACCTACCTAATGGATTTGGTTCGAGGTCGGCTTACTATGCAGGTATTCAAGATTTATATATATCAAATACCCTATATGTGTTGTTATAGGGTATAACGTGTTATAAATGCTTTAATGTTTGCATATTGATAAGTCTCCCAGCTAATATCGAGGAATTGCACATGCTCTTAGAATTGTATTGCGTGAAGAAGTTCCACATGCATCATAAAGGCTTCCTTTTGGTGTTGTGAGTAAAAAAGTTAAATGTGTTGTAATAATGGGAAAAGATCCAGGAGAAATTAGCAAAGCTTTCTAGTGGAGTTGCTGTTTTAAAGGTTCATTTTAATTTACCCATCTTTAGAATTGTTAATCGTGATAAACTAGAATTGGAGTAAACGAGTATATCACAACTGGGTCGTGGACTGTCCCAAACATGTTATGTACCTTGAACTCTTATTGTTAGTCTGTGAGTGTATCTACCACCTAATGTAGGATTGTTTGTTTACAAACTAGAATTAGTGTGAGTGTCCATATTCTACCGCACAACAATACTTATGTTAGTCTTCTATGTACAACAATACCAATTAGAAGTTTTATATTGAAGTGAGTTTTTATAATACTTATATTGTGCAAATAAAATATGTAAAGTTGTTGAGGAGTTGAAAGTCGATTTGCTTGTAATGGGATGCCGCTCTTTTGGTCCCATCAAGAGGTAACATTACTCACCGCTGCATCTAATATATATTGCATGTCAAGACTCGAGAGGTATCCATTGTATTGTTTTACAATGAACTTCGATATCAGTGCACTAAACATAATTGATCATTCCTCTAAATGCAGGATGTTTTTTGGGAAGTCCAAGTAACTACTGCTCCAAAAATGTGATGTGCCCTGTTATGATAGTGAAGGGCACTACTTAACATAACCATATTGGTACAAGATTACATGTATTGAACCAGATTACAGGTATTTTCAAGCTTCTTTTCTTCAGTTCTTTAATGTAATTTCATTAATGGCTTTCTACCTACTGCCACATAAATTCAATAAAACTGAAGTTTATCTATTCATTTTTGGTTTCTCTTTTGATTCAGGATATGATATGATGATATTAACAGGTATGTTAAACATCTATTATGCCACTCACGTAAAATAATAAGCTTTGTAGTTAAGTTAAACCGTTGATTTCATAATTCTTCTTTATAATCTTTTTTTGTTGTCATTTTTTTAATGTTTAGTTAATTTTATAGTTCCTACTTAAAGTTTTAATCGCAATACAGGTGCACATATTGAATTAATCGCGTTACAATAATTTGCTATCTTAGTTGATTCATGTATTCCATTTGTTTCCACAACCATCATTGAGACTGCCTTAAAGCAATATTCACAATCAATATATATAGCTTATGCTATTTTATATTAGTGGGTCCATTTACAGTGAAAACTTAGACAATTTGACTTGCACAAATACAAACTGAGTTGACCCATTTTAAATACAACACAACCACATTAACCTATTCATATATGAATAGATAACTAAATACAAATGTCCATAACTTATTTAATGGCCACTAGTTGCATTGCATGTACATGTATGAAGAACCTTTTGTAGCAGATACAATACTACTAAGTAAAAAGCCATTGTCATAAAGAATTTGCTTCCATTAAAGTATATAAATGTTAAAAAAATATAAACTTTTTTATCTAATCAATATATACTGTTAATTGTTTTAATTTCAGGTTTACAAGATTCAATCACCAACAACGTTCGTATAGTATTGTGCAACTCACAATGTCTAAGAAGTAAAATGAGACCATTGTGTAACTCACAATGTCTGAGGTGTAAAAATGAGACCATTTTGCAACTCAAAATGTATGAGGAGTAAGTCCCAGTATTTATATAAATAACTTTTATATAAAACAAGCGTAAAATATTCGCAAGATAAGGTAAGTGTATATATATACATATACATGTATAACTCACGTAAGCACGTAATGTAAGCAAGTAAGCAAGTAATGTGTATGCATATGAAAAAGTTTGATGTGATGCAATGTTTGTGAAAACAGTTATAGTTTAGGTCAAATATGCAACCTAGTTCTCTATAACCTTGGCTCTGATACCAATCTGTAACACACCCAAAATGGGTCGCAGCGGAAATATGTCCAGGAGCGTTACTTCATAATACCATTGCACAAGATGTATGAGAACGACCTCTAATTGAGTCATTTGAAAAGTAATCTCGTTGATTTTCTTGAAATTGATATAACATTTGTCCCATAATTGCATCACAATGAAAAAGCTTGAAAGCAATACAACGAGATTTGATCATTTGAATGTAGTATAAATCCATGAATGAAATCTTGTATAGTCTAGACTCCAATGCACATCAAGTAAGCCAAGTATCTAATTCACCTGAGAAAAGCATGCTAAAAACGGTCAACATAAAGTTGGTGAGTTCATATATTTTTGTATATGTAAATGTTGAAATCAAAAGATTTATAAAGTACGCATGACCATTTCAATCCTTATAATAGTCGCCAAAAATGTAAGTGTAAATGCAGAACCGAAAGAGTATAGTGTCTACTGCTTCACCACAGTATAATGAAAAGTGTTTAGTAATCAGTAATGTTCAACAAAGTAGTGTGGACCACAAGATTTCCAAAATGTATGTGACTACTATAACAGATACAGTATCACATAAAATGTATCTACTGTTGCGCTAAGCTCATGACACCGAAGCTAATTTATGTAGCATATAATATGCCAACTTTGTCAAGTGTATTCTGCCTGCTGGTGCTGGACCAAGGAAACCAATGAGATTTTTGACATGTATATGTATCCGTTATCGGAAGTGCCCCTGTGGGTAGTGAGCGCTACTCACCCGGATAGGGATAATTAGTCCCAATAGATCTATTTATAACATTCACGCTTACTTAACCAGTACAGTTGGTCAAGTAATTGACGGTTCATGATAGTTCGGGGCAATGTGAGTGGTCTAATCGCTACTTTACGCAACACGTAAACAAAAGATGATAACGAAAAACACTTGTATCTAATGGAAGAAAATAAACCATTGTTATTCTAAAAGCTTTAAATATTTAATCATAAGTAGAATGAGTGTGAAATAATTGAGTAACCAAGATTGTAATGAGTATGTTCAAACCAATCTTTGTATTAGGGTATGTAACCAAGATACGAAATCAAGTATGTAAAAAGAGATTGTAAATAATTATGTAAGCAAGTTGTATTCGAGCTGTATTCTCCCCGAGGATTGGTAAAGAAAATGTAAAACAAGTGAAAGGAGGGGTATAACTCACCTGCTATAAACGCACCTCGACGATGAAGAACGATTGGCAAAAGTGCACATATTAAGCACAACATAAACGAAAACCGGAACGGCTCGACCAAGGAGTTGCGGGTTATCTTAACGGTTATGACACACTAGCTTAGGATAATGTATTTGGGTTTTCCGATGGATGATTACATCAACGCGACGCGTTGATAAGGATTTGGATCTCAAGTTTCGGTGGTTGGTTAAATAAAATAAATCGAAAAATGAAAGCCAAGTATGTAATATATTTCGTATATATTACATATGAAAAATGAACAAGTATATAAATCATATGGTGAATTATATAACAAGGACAAACACCCAAAAGAATAATCGAGGTATATAATACTTTGCCAGTATTATATAAGGAACGTGAGAAAATAATTAAAGTAAAATATTTCGACACCAATTTAATTAATAAAAAGTCCTTGCATAAAAGTAGACACACGTCTTAAAGTTATGAACTAAGTAAACGATGTTTGTAAAGCTTTTACAAAAGTTATGATTTTACCTTCTAGTCGGGAATTCATAAAATAATATTTTATAAATTAATCTTTAGTCTTATTGACGGGTCGTAGCTAAAATAGTTGTCTCATTTGTAAAATTATAGTTTTTGTTTGTTGTCGGGTTATTGTATGATTACAAATAAAATATCTTTAATCTATAACTTAATCATTTTTATCGGTTTTCAAAGATAATAGAAGTTGTAGCGATAAATACTAAGTATCGTAATTTATAGAAATTTCGGCATAACCTATTCGTTTATACAACGTTTCCCATATTTATAAAATCTAATGTTTTCCACTTTCCAAACAACCCGTGTTGCAAAATATCCACGTTTCAATTTATATCTAACTAGACAAATTATTTACTAAAGATAAGCAAAAACCAAACACAACCTATGTGTTGTTTAAACGCAAAACCAAACGCTCCTAGCTGCTGAACCAAACACACCCTAATGGCTGAACCAAACAGCCCGTTTGGCTGCTACTAACCCTAAAACCAAACACCCCTTTGGCTGTTTAAACCCATAAACAAACACCACCTTCCTGGGACTATCAAAACCAAACGCACCCCTAGGTGCAGTTAAACCAACCAAACCCACCCTTGGCTGTTAAAACAACAAAACAAACGCACCCTTTCAGTGCTACCATAAAACCCAACGCACCCTTTGGTGATATCCCGAAACCCAACGCACCCTATGGTGGTGCGTGGCTGTGGTGGTGATGGTGGGGTGGAGGTGCTGTTGTTGTGGCGGCTGTGTCGTTGTGGTGTAGCGGCTGTAATGGGGTGGGGGTGATGGAGATGGTGGCGCCGGTCGCTCAAGGTGGTGGCGGTGGAGAGGTGCGTGGCGGCGGTTGGGTGGTGGTGGTGGCGTCACGGCTGTAGTGACGTGGGGGTGGTGATGGTGACGAGGGGATGAAAATGAGGACGAGGTGATGGGGTGTGCGATGATGATGATGGCGTAGATATGGCCGAAAGTTGGCCGGAAAAAATGAGGGCGCCAGAAAATAAATAAGGAGGGGAGTGTGTGTGTTAGGTCAAGTAAAAATGACAAGAAACCCTATTGAAATTCTTATATATACTCAGAAGTTTAAAAAAATAAAGTGCAAGGTGTATGATACTTGAGGGGAAAATGGTGTAAATATTACCACAGGGACTGAAAACGTAACTTTTGTAAAGCATTGATTCGGGACCCGTTTAAGCTACTTAACAGATGATTCAAAACACGAAACTTGCGCCATTGCGTTTCAAATGATTTTTCCCCACAAAAATAAGTATTTACATGACTAGTTTTCATAAACGTTTTAAATTTTTATTTAAAATGTTTATTATTTATTTGTTAGTCATTGGGTGTCTCGGGTAAGCTTGTCCGTAGAAATACAACTTTGACTCGAACATTTGCGTTTTTATCATAAACGTTTCTGAATAATATGACAAATAATTTATTAAATATTTTTATTTAATAAAAAGTGATAATTAAATATAATTTAATTATTTTTGTGTCGGTACGCGTTGTTCTCGTTTCTAAAATTTTACGATGGTATTTCAGTCATTTTCTGCTTGTTTTCGGGTCTCGGACAAAACTAAAAAGTTGTCCGGAATGTCGTTTTACATCAAACTGCTTTAGAGTCCGAGTTGTGAAAAAGTGATTTAACGGGTCGTTTTTGATAAGTCAACTTAGAAATAACATATACATTCTCGTTTTCAAGTCAAACAAGTTAAAAATAAATTTGCACATGAAAGATATGTAACAATAAATATGATTTATTATTTAAATATGTTCTGAAAAATTTCCGATTACGCTGTAATCGTTTTTATGTGACAATAAAAGATTAAAAGTCAAAAAGTCAAGTCGGACCCGAAAAGTTAAAGTGTAAAATAGTCATTTCAAATTTCGAAAATTGCCAGTTGTTACAACATAGACTTTCTATCATATGATTTACATATTCTAACTTAATAACACACAACAATAATGCAACATATTAACACTCCAACAATCGATCATTTATTTGTTAAATGTCTTTACATAATACGTTTTCTATCGATTTCATGGTTTTCATTTTATTTTTCGTAAAACTTTTTTTTTTCGAAAGTTTTTTTAGTCTTTTTTTTTGTTTTGAACGGCTTGTTAGTTGTTAGTGGTTCAGGTCCAGCAGTGACATCCAATTGGGCAGTATGTTGTACCCTGAACCCGCCTGTACTTCCTTCTATTCCGCCTGAAGGGGTAAAAGTCCCGGGTGGGACTCGAACTCGAAACCTCCCCTAGCCAAACATCCGCTCCCCAAGCCTCTAAGAAATCTTGGTGGCCAACTGAGCTAGCCCAGTTGGTTTATAGTTTATGAAATTGTATTTGATATGGTACAAGTGTTAATGTTAAAGAGTATTTTTTGTTGTCAAGGTTTTGTTAAATGCCATAAAATGTTTCGTGTGATTTCTGTTACAGATTTTATTTATTTTGTTGTTAATTTATGTTACTCATTTTGTACGAAAAAATGTTGTGAAAGTTACATACCAAAAATGATTTTATGCCTTTTGTATTATTTCCAAAATTAATTTTATGTTTATGTAGCTTGACTATTTTTTATTCATACATCGGTTAATTATATCCCACTATTGTAATTTAACAAATCATATCTAACATATCATTTATTCATATGATATAAAAAATTAATCACTTATATAAACATATTTATTTTCATAATATTTTAAATCCCATCAAATGTTTTGTGTGTTTTTTGTTACAAATTTTATTTATTTTTTGTTACATTATTTTGTTCTTTTTATCAAAGGTAAATGTTCTCAAATTATATACCAACAAAAATTAGATGTCTTTTATAGTGTTTCAAAAATTTATTCGTATCATAATGTAGCATTAATATTTTCTATTCACACATCTAACATATCATTTATTAACATAATATCAAAAATTGATCTCTTATATAAACATTATTCAATGATTTAAAATTTAGACTCTATGTATTTCACGGGTCAATCAATAAACTAATAAATGAAAGTTGATATGATATATTAACTTGACGGGAGATCTTGCTTCCTGAAGAGATAGCCTCTAGATAATAGATTATGATAATGATTACATAATTATAACTTAATTAGGAGTTGATTCATACTTGACATCTCTTAGAAATAAGGGCTTATTCCACCCATAACAACACACACAGACATTATGATCCATCACTAATAGGAAGTGATTAAGTAGAAGGTCTTCATCGTATGAGTGTTTCTCGTTCATGATGATCTCATCTCTCAACACCAAGTAAGTTTTATTGATATGCTTTTTGTTATTTATTGTTCATACTGTCATTACATGTTTCTTGGATTAAAACAACATCCACTTGGATGTGAGCAACTCCATTAAGTGCCAACATGGGAATGTTACAGCAAAAACCCTCAAGGGTGGGGTTGTACTAGTCGCCGAGTGTCCTTGCTGGTTGATCCCATCAGTGTTCAGTGTGTGACGGTAGAAGAAAGAAAATGAAATGAAAATAGAAAATAATGGTCAAGATAAGAAAAGTATGTCAAAGGACGAATGGTTTTCACACAAATTTGTAATTGTTATGGATTATAAATCCAAAGACATTAGAGAAATTAAATCAAACACCAATAAAGACTATTCGTATTGGCAAGGTTGACTTTCGGTTGATCGCCATACGAGAGGCGTCCCACCACCTATGAGTGAGCCTTTGAGCCCGTCTCCTGGAAAAAAATAGGATTGTGGTCGCGTAGTTGACCGAAGGCGTGGCAAAAAAACCGCAACAGCTCATTTTTTGACTGTTAGGTGATATTTATAAAAAAAAACCTTACTTTTTTAAATACCCTAATATTTCATTATTTTTACACTTTCGACCCTAATCTTTTATATACACACTTTAATCTTCTCAACTGAAACAAATTAATCCGATCAAAAAAATTTACTGATAAAGATGAAGAAGACGAAGTTAATAGTACAACCTTAGAGTTTTTAAAAGATGCTGATATGCTTGTTCATGCTTCCACTTCTATAATCCTAAAAACCCACGAAAACTAGTTGATGGAGATCATTACGTCGCTTATGATCATTTAGTGGCTGCTTACTTCGCTGAAAACTCAATGTACGACGAATAAACATTATGTAAGTGGTTTTGAACGAGCCGTAAACTATCTACACGCATTGTTTGAGAATTAACTAATAATACGTCGTACTATCAACAAGGTATTGATTACGGGAAAAGTTGGCATTTCCCCGTTGATGAAGTGTACATTTGCAATTCGTCAATTAACATACGACATTGTTCCTAATGCTCTAGACGAATATCTACAAATGGGTGACAAAACTTGCCGTGATGCTCTCAACACTTTCTCTAAGGGTATTATGGACTTATATGGAGAGAAGTATTTGTGAAGGCCTACTAATACCGATTTCGAAAAACTCTATGCTTTTCACAAGGAGAAATATGGGTTTCCTGGGATATTAGAAAGCACCGATTGTACAAATTCGTTGTGGGCCCAATGCCCAACTTCATATCATGCTCAATTCTATAGGGATGATCACAAGTTAGATGCATTCATTTTATTAACAGCTGTTGCCTCACAAGACTTATGGATTTAGCATGCGTTTGGTGTTTACGGGGCGAACAACGATGTGAACGTTATACGTCATGCCTATTTTTAACGATCTATAAGAGGAGAAAGCACCAGAGGTTCCATTTGTGGCTAACGACGTGATTTATAAATGGGGATATTATCTTACTGACGTGATATATTTGGAATGTGCTATTCTTGTTAAGTTTTCTCACAGCGAGGCTCGAATGATACGAAGCGAATAAGGCATAAAGACATGCATGAAGTAGCAAGGAAAGGAAAGACGTAAAACGAGCGTTAAGCGTCCAAAAGAGAAAGTGAGCTATAATAGAAATTCTCGCATTATAACAAAGTCTTAGGAGAATCATGGGTTTGATGTACATATTACGAGCATTT
>BQNB010206292.1:0-10557 GCA_026074375.1 Tanacetum coccineum | reverse complement strand
TGAACAACTGCATTTTGTGTTTCAAGCAGATACTGAGAGTAAGGAATGATATTGCTATCATCGGTTATCTCATTCTTTGGATAATTTACAAGATGGATTTGTTTAGAATACGGAATCTCTTGCACACTTTGATTTAGCATATCAGTATGAGTGTTGTCAGAGTGTGGTACCTCAAAGAGAACATATGAACCGTAACTAGACAAATTGGCCATAAGCACTGCTTTGGCTCTAGAGATCTCGTCACAGTCAGAATCATACGCATCCAAATCATCAGTTTGATAAGCTGCATTGTGTGTAATGACCGACTGTGTAACTGGACCTCCTGCAACACCAAGGTCTGCCAAGAATTCTAATTCTTTCTCATTCAGAACTTTACCATTTCCTTGAGCTTTGACCAATAGAACTGTATCCCTGAACCACGTAGCATCTCTTATTCTCTTTGGCTTTGGGCACTGTTTTGCCATGTGACCTTCCCCTTGGCAGTTAAAACACTTTACGACCCTTTGTTGACCTGAATAATTCTCTCCTGTTCCTGAAGTATTAGCTCTTGTTCCTGAAGTACCAACAGCATAAGAATTTTGTCTCTCCTGAAGTGGTTGAACAGTCACCCGTCCATCATGAATAGTTTCTTGTTGTTTTGGGTTAGATGAGTTTCTTAACTGATTGTTGGTAGATGGAAAATAAGATGTGACAACAGTAGACAAAAATGACATCATATTATTAATGGCATTAATAGGATCATCTCCTAGCTTAAACACAGAAATTGCTAGACCATAGTATATCTAAGGAAATTCAGACATATGTGCTTGTTGATTAACTGTGGAGACAGTATATTCAATTTGAGGAACATATGGTGTTTGTGGACAAGCTTCTTGATGAACGAAAGATGAGTAAGCATTTGGATACGGTGTTGACGGATAAGAAATTGCAAGAGGTGTGGATGGATAAGCAGTTGAGTAATGTTGTATGGGAGGAATTGATCCATAATGAGGAGACTGAGATTGTGAAAACTATTGTTGGAACTGAGAATTGTTGTATGAGTATTGATAAGCGTTGAAGTGAGATGGTGTCATTTGATGGTTAGCAACTAATGCAAGTGGATCTTGATTGCGTTCACGCATAATATGGACTTCATTTGCATGGAGTTCGTGTTGTTCAAGATATACATGAAACTAATCATAGTTGGTAGTATTCAAATCTTTTACAAGCTTGACATCAGTCACAAACTTACTCCATTCAGGTGGCAGACTGTTTAAGAACTTGGTATTAACTTGAAATTGCTCCAATTTCATTTTGTAAATATACATGTCATTGATCAGCTGAGTAAATCTCAAGTGATAATGATGAAGTGATTTCCTCTTGATGTGAGCAAACTTATCAGATGCATCATACAGTTTACACTCCCTTTCTTGCTTTGTCAATGAGGTACCTTGCATTAGTAGTTGAATTCTTTCCCATAGATCCTTGGCAACTCTGTGATGATTAACAAGTGAATAGATATCAGATGGTAGACCTTGAAGAATGATATTAGTTGCCTTGAGATCACAATCAGCTTGGATTTTCTCTGTAGCAGACAATTCAGCATATTTCTTTGTCCTGGTCACCCCATTTTCTTCAATCGTAGGCCAAATGAGTGGACCGTGTTCGACTGATTCAAGTATCATTCTTCCGTGCTCTCTGTTTTGCATGTATAGTTCCATTCTACTTTTCCAAGAATCATACAGGTCTTTGTCCAACATTGGTGGACGATTGTCAGCACCAGAGAGTATCATGTACTCAGCAAGAGTATTCTTTTGTCCAATTGGAATCATTGAATCCATTTTGATTTGATATGTGATAAGATGAAAGATGATCGTACAGTGATTGGAGGTTGTTGTGTTAAAGTGAGATTTGATTAATGTGTTTGAGTCTTTGGAATACACGGGATTTTACAATTCTTGATAAAACCGGGAAAATAAATTTTCACGGGATTTTACAAATCAAAGAACAACCGTATAATTCTCCTAATGAAAGTGTATAATTCTCCCAAGAAAAGCGTATAATTCTCCCAAGCAAAGCGTATAAATCTCCCAAGCAAAGTGTATTATTCTCCTAATGGAAAAGTGTATAATTCGCCCAGAAAAATGAAGTATAAATCGCCCAAGAGAAACAACGTATAAATCGCCCAAGAAAACAACGTATAAATCGCCTGAAGATTTACGTATAAATCGCCCAATAATATACGTATAAATCGCCCAATAATATACGTATAAAACACCTGAAGGATGCACACGTATTATTCGCCCGAACGTATAATTCACCCCTACGTATAAATCGCCCAAGACACTTCGAAACTCAAAAACCAAAAATCTTAAAAAGACTCACTTTTTGACGTTTTTACCCGATTTTTCTTGTACTTCTTACCTATCTAAGACTAGTAGAACCATAAAAACACAAACTTTAACTTTTTAACACGAAAAATTTGAAATCAAGATTTTAGTACAAACACCCTATTTTCAAAAAAAATCTTAAAAAAGATCAAGATTTTGAAGTTTTTCCTAGGATCTATTTGTACAACTAGACTTTACTAAGGTAAATAAGCAATAAAGTAGCAAACTTTATGGTTTTAAACCCACTAAAGATGAAGATCTTTTGGTTGGTTCGAACCAAAGACATGAGTAAACAACGCACACAAAACCTTCACAAACACTCCATGGCTCTTGATACCAATTGTAGGATGTCTTAATACACACAAGGTATGGATTCAATCTAGGGTTTAGAGAGAAAAAGAGAGGTGGTTGGATGAACACTTAGTAAGAGAAAGAAAGGAAAAAATATTAGATTACTATGTGAAAACATATGAACAACCAGCACCCTTTCTATGGCATGGAAAGGGTTTATATACCACATAAGTGGCCGGCCATAGGCTTAGGTCCATGGGCTTTTGCTTATCTAGCCTATCTAGTTTCCAAATATTACTTAACGAGCTATCTAACGATATTTATGGAAGTAACTGATACTTTTCCACCCCCCCCAAAAATAAATTCCCTAACAAATTGCTTCAAGAAAACGCTGCACCCGACCATTGCCCAAAGTACAAACTTAAAGCTCCTGATTCAGTTTCCTACTTCCCCTAACCCTGAGTTGTATTACATGATGTGAGTACCACAACCGAAGTTCATAAACCCAAGATTATTAGAAAGGTAAAGAGTTTCTATAGTGAAGATACATGACTTCTAGCATCCCTGAGATAGCTTCTTGTTCTTCAATAACTCGGCTAAATACTGAGGAAAATTCCTCTTCCAATGACCTGTATCATCGCATTGATGACAGACTGAGTCCTTAGCAGGATTTTCCTTTTTTGGTGGAGGGAGAATCTTGGGCTTGGGAGCATAAGTGAGCTTATTCTTTCCCTTCCCTTGATTATGACCCCTAACAGCCAATTGCGGTTTCTTTTGTTTGTTGTTTTTTTTCTGGACCTTTCCTGCTCGAATTACATGAAGTGCAGGATCTTTCTTGGTCAGAGTTTGCTCATGTAGCTTCAGCATGGCATGCAACTCATTAACCGTCTTCCCTATGCCATGCATATTGTAATTCTACACAAAACTGTTAAATTCCTTGCGTAGAGAGATCAAAATGAGACTCACTCCAAGGTTAAGTGACACGAGGTGGCCTAGGCGCTCTAGATTATCTATATAGCTCTTCATTTTGAGAATGTAAGAGCTTACAGACTGCCCTTCTTCCTGTTCTAAAGTGAAAGTCTCTCACAGTCTGAAAAAGTTCATGCTCTGCTTGTTGAGCAAACAGAGTTTTTAACTCTTGTAACATCTCATAAGCACCAAGGTTTTCCAAATTTCATTCGATATCTGGTTCCATGGTCATGAGCATGAGTCTAACAATTTCTTTTGATCCTTTAACCCATGCAGCATGAGCTTGCAAAGAAGCTGCATCTGGACAACTGCTTGGCCAGCTTGAGCTAGGACAGGAGCAGGAGGAATTGGCTGCTCTAGGTAATCCAACTTATCCTTAACTGATAGTACAATTCTTAGTTGTCGGTACCAGTCAATGAAGTCGGGTCCAGTTAATTTTTGTTTCTCGAAGAAACCCCTGAAAACAGAATAGTTAACGGCCGAGGTAGTCATCTACAATCATAAAAAGTTCAAATAATTAGTATTGTCGATAATTAAATTCTTAAAAGAATTAACTACCCAATTAATTACTAATAAGACTAAGATCCAACTTGACCTCCCACTTATTACCGGAGGTCTGACTAACGTGTAAACAAGTAGGGCAAGAGGTAAGCGACGAGCGTTAATTGCATAGAATGCAACTCTTAGTTTTATGAGACTTATGACATTAGTAACTCTTATAGTAATGTCAAGTGCATATTTTGTCTCATCTTATGCCTCGGGTCCGAGGACTGACCAGGTAACTCGATTTAAGTTGACCAAAAAAGAACATGCGAAAATTGACATAGATCTGATCTATAAAAAAATTCGCCATGGGTTGAAGAGGCACTGAGGTCTGACTAGAGAGGTCAAACCAAATGCACGTGTTCTTAATTTTGGCTGGCATAGACTTAAAATTTCACATAGCGGTATATACATAAATGTGACAAAATCGTGTACAAAAAGCATGCAAAACATCTTGTAGCACAAGTTAAGAAAACATTTTGTTAACCTTTTTGGTATAGACACCATTTTGTCAAATGTTCTCGGTAGCTCCATTTTGGACGCACAAAGAAGCGAGAAACAGGTCACGCGAGCATATTAAAAACCTGACTTCTTTTGGGGAGCCTGAGCAACCCGCTTTAAAATTCTCTTATAGTTTGTCCATAATGGGTGAGCTGAATTTCTAATTTACTAATGTTGTTTTGATGTTAAGAAAAACCTTTTGTTAACATTAGTTTTATATTTGCCAATATTGCGGGAAGCATTACAAATTGATCAAACCCTATATTGTACTTCTACATGTGTCCAGAGACACAAATTATTCCAATTATTCCCTCATATGCCGAAGCATGTAGTGGGGCGGGATAAGATTAAAGATCAATTTAACCCTAGAAGTTCACTAAAGTCATGGTCAACTAAGTCATGATGCAGTAGTGATTCATCATATGATAAAAGCATATAAAAACTAAAATTACACAAAAATCAAATTTCCATAGTTAATGTCCGTAATAGTAAATTTGTCCAAAAACCCCAGTTTCACAAATAACACATAATTGGAACACAAGGAGTAATAAGCCTTACGTTTATAAATATCATACATGTTCAAACTAAATTTCTCTTTAAGTATTAGTCCGTTTTTAGAGTTTCATAAAGTCCTTTTGCAAATATTGAGTAGTCACATGGCATATCACATATAAGCAATTAAAACAGACAGAAAGATGGAGTAGAAGTGAAGAAAAACTCTTATATGGAAAGCAGTAAATCATATAATGCCTTGAGTTCTTAAAAGAGTCGTCCTCAAACAAAGAACCAAAAGACTCTCACTAGGTTTTCTGCTAAAGTGCCTAGATTGCCACATCCATCATAATAGCATGATTGCGTGAGTCTTAAGGCCGAGATAAAGAATAGAATAACATGACAACTTAATTAACTTTTAATTTTAATCTATACTTCTTTTTAACAAGTAACATAGCTTTAGATTCTGTCTTTTATTATTTTTATAGCAAGTTTATTCTTTATGGCAAGAATTGCATATTGTTGCCATAATTCTCCAATAAAACAATAAATAAAACGTTTTCTTATGTAGCCCTAGCATGTATTATTAGTATGTAACCCATAAACACCAAACGAGGATGACTCGTGATGGCACTGTTGGGATTTAAGAACTAGTTAACCAATAACTCTGAGTATGCAGCGGATATAGATCTAGTTTGGCACATATGATTAACACACAAATAATATGAGAAAGCTAACCTTTGATGAATGTCTTGAACAAATTAAACGAGAATCTAAAAGCTTTTAAAACTTAGTGGTTAAATTACCACCTCTATGGTTGCTCACACAACACGTCAACCAAGTGCGCCAAGATGCTAGCCTTGCTTCACGTATATCCTAAACACCTAGTGTAATACCTTGCTTCTTGAATCAAGTACCAAATCAAACCCTAAAGGTCTGTACCGAAAATCAGGAAGTAGAATTAGGGTTTCCACCAATTTCGGTTCTTACCGAAATTCGACAGATCCAACCAAAAATCACCAAACCAAAACCCTAAATGTTTCTATCATTTGTCACACCTTGAGAACCTGTAAACCAAAGCCCTAAACCTGCTGTGAAAGTTGTGGGATCAAATCACACCTTGAAATCCCCTTTTGGGATTACCAAAAATCAACATAAGTGAATAAGGGAGAACCGAAAATCTAAAAACCCTTATTAGGGTTATGTATGTTAGGCTGATTTTTGTGGAGATGAGAGGGAAACGATTTCTCTGAGTTATTAAGGTTATGTGTGTCGTATATTATGAGCTAGGGTGAAGGGTTTTTATAGCCTTGAAACCCTACTCATGATAGAAGTAGGAAACCATACTTCTATCCTTATCACAACACCTCCATTCCTCTTATCTTCCAAGAAAACAAACCTAGACATCCCTCAAGAACCTTATGACCGGCTGACTTTACTAGACATCCATAGGATTCATGTCTTGTTGTTTTAGGTCCTTTGTTTACAATTAGAAACTTTCGTGAAGTATTAAAACGCACTCTAATTGTCTTAACATGTGTGCCCCCAATAGGCTCACACATTTCTAGTCGTATAAGTGCTAATCCAACTAGCATAATCCAATAGTGCCACTCAGAAGCAGCCAAATAAGTCGGCAGATGCTAAGACGCAACATGAACACTCTTGTACTCCTTCGCTCATGCGCCACCTAACATCATAGCCAACCTATCCAAACACTTCTGCGCCACACTATAATTACTCGACTCATACCCTTGCATCTTCATCCTCATTCCCCTATGTATGCCACGCCGCTTCATCTACAATATCCAACATCTTCATCAAAATCCCAAACAACCTACTAATAAAATGCGGCACGTTCCATCATCATTCCACACACACATTCCCTCGCCTTCGACAACGTAATCACAAATTCAATCGCCAAATGCCCTCATCCAAACTCTATGCTTCCGTAATTTGCAACAGACTCCCAATCACCTCAACCAACTGCCTCCTCAAAAACCTCGGCTTAGACCCAGTCAACTCAATCAACAACTCCAGCGTGCACCGCAGGTCGCCTCTTGGCCCCCATTAACTATGAGATAAAAGAAATCCTTCAAAACAAAATCTTAATTATGAGATACATAATAATGCGACTATTATTCTTGATTAAAAATTGTTTGTAATCACAATTAGTAACTAAAACACTAATTAGCTATAAAAAGATTTTAAAATTAATAGAACATGCTACAGGCAAAATAAATTTACACAAATAGTCTTTGTGGCTGACGCGTGCTAAAACATGACTTGTTTCGGTTGGAAACCGTTTTGACCCATACTTAATTAGTTAATTCACCCAAATCACCCAATTAATATGTCGTACAAACTATTTTAAACCCACATTTTTAGAGCTCAAGGTACAGTGAGCCATGGCTCAAGCCATGGCCGAAAACGCCCACCCACGACGCGAGAACCACACCCCGTTTCGTGTTTTCGGGTTTGGCGCCGTATTCCCCAGCCGAGATGGTCCCGGAAAACGCGACGCGAAAACGCGAAACGCCATACTACGTCTCGCGTTTTTGCATTTCGCGTTTTCGGGTGTTATTATCATTATTATTTAAAAAAATTTTAAAACTATAGCCGTTGGTAACGGCCTTTTAAAAAAATAGCCGTTTTAGGGGGTTTTTTGTAAATATTAAACCACTTTAATCACTATAAATACTTATACAACTCCTATTTTTTATATATCACTTCCAAACATTTATATATTTCCTTCAAATTTTTATATTTCTCTTTCAATTTTTATATAACACCTCTCATGGATCCCAATATCAATTCGAATCGAAACAATTGGATAAACGATTTCTTCCTCAACCTACAAAATTCTTCATCTTCGTCTAATTCGCCAACTCCGACATCCGCCAACTCAAGCAACTCCCAAATGCCAACACGCCCCACTATACAAATCCCAAACCTGTTCTCTAACTTTCAAGTCCCGAGCCAAAACCCGTTTCTCAATTGTACTCCCGAGCAATTTCAATTTTAGTTATCACAAACACAACAAACTCAACAATCCCAATTTCCACCCCATTCGTCCCAACAACCACAACCCGACGCCGACGTCGAAGTCGACACCGAAGCCGAGGACGAGGGCCCGTCACACAAACAAAACCGAAAAAATCAATCGCCAAAAAACAAGCTCGGGACAAACACCCTCGGGAAATTAAAACCGATCGGCCGTATTAGACCCAAGAGGAGGAAAAACTTTTGTCGAAATGTATCATCGAAGTATCCGAAGATCCAAAAAGTGGGAGTGACCAATCGAGGGATACTTTTTGGTACAAAATTCTCGACATATACAACCAACAAGCTGAAGAACAAGGTTTTAAGACACGAAATAAAAATATGTTGACGGGTAAGTGGACGGCGATGAATCGTGATGTTAACAAGTTTAACTCGATTTACGACCAAACCGACCTTTTAAGTGGCGAAAATGATGAAAATTTGTATACCCGAGTACTCACTTTGTTTCGTGATCAAACAAATAGTGAGTTTCGACATAGGAGTGCTTGGCTTGTTTTGAAAGATAAATATAAGTGGCAAAACTCCGAGTCGACACAAGCACGAAGAACCCGAGGATGGGTAACCAAAGAAGACCCCGACATGTTTGGACCCGATGCTATACCGCGTCCATCCGGGGCTCCACGAAAGTCAAAAGCTCAACGTTCCTCGTGAAGCTCATCCCCCACTTTCGATTCATCGAAAACACAAATAACCGAATTGATGCAACAACAAATACTGTTGGATCGTGAAGCGAAAAAAGAAGCAATGGATCGGGAGCTAGCGGCTAGACTCGCGATTTGCGTTATTCAAAAACGAAACGAGGACTTGAAGATTCTTGCTTTCGACACTACCGGGATGAATCCGGAGGACGCGGCGAGGATCGAGGCTTTGAAAGACAAGACCCGGGCTACATATTTTAATTAAATTGTTGTCGTAATTTTTTTATGTATTTTCTTTTATTTAAGTTTATGTATTTTTTTATTTAAGTTTATGTAATGTTTTTTTTAATTAATGAAATTTAAAATTTAAGTTTATAAGTTTTTTTTTATAAATGAAAAAAAATAAAATTGGGAAAAGTGGGGTCCCCATAACATCAAAAATTATGGTGTTGACTAGGGAGGGTTTTTTTCATGTTATGGGATTTTCTGGTGTTATGGAAAAAATAGTGATGTGGCAAGTATTCGCACATCATGTGAAACATAGAGACTTGTTTCCTTCATGACTTTGATAGTAAGAATTATTACGATATATTTATATATAAATGTACATGGAGACTCGTTTTACGAATAGTAAATGCACACTTGCTGAAAAGAATGGCGTCTGCCATCTCATCTTTTATAGCATGTATCCTCAGATAATATAAAATAAGCGATGAGAGAAAAATTTCATACCCGGTCGTTCAGAGCCATTGGTTGCGCCTCAAAGCAAGACCTTTATTAGCAACCATATATATACTACTTAAAAAGAATATTGAGCAAATTCTTGAAAGTTGGAAAACACCTATTTTAGGAATTGTTGAATCTTTAATGCTATATCTTAACTTTGGCAATGTTGAAAACACGGTTTACACTTTTGCGGGATGAATTTTATCCTAACTTTGGCAATGTTGAAAAACACAATTTGCGTATATCTTTGTCAATTTTGTATGAAGGCTGGAATTGAAGGTATATATAGAAACTTTAAAATTCCGGAATTAAAGGCTGGAAAGTATTGAAGACTGGAAATGTATTTATGAAAATTATTGTCTGCAGTTGTCAACACACATAAACCTTAAAAAATATAAATCCCTATCACTCGCTCTTTATAAAAGCACACACATAGCCCTTCTTAGCTGCCACTGAATCTGCCGCCTCCATAACCAACATCTCTCTCGGTTGTTATGGTGGGCTAGGTGGTTTTTTTGTTTGTTTCATGTGGGTTTTTATCTTCGGATCGAGCCAGGTAAGTGGTTTTGTGACTTTAAATCAATGTCGCGATATGGTTGTTAAACCTTGGCTTCATCGATATGGTTTTTACAACTCGAAAAGTTTTAATTTATCACATCTTTTAAATGGATCATCATCAAAAATCATATTAGTTTTATAGAATTGATTAAATGTGAGGCACATAGTTCATGAACTCATATTTTTTGTGTCATTGTTTTTTGCAGGGAAAAGAGGAAGCACATGATGATTCTAGCAGACTGATATTATATTCTTCATCTACATACAAATAAAAGGGGCCTCTAAATCTGGTATGTCTGAATAATTATATATACGAGGCATGCATACCCGTGCGATGCACACGGGTTGTATCTATTTGTTGATTTTCTTAATGTTATATTAACTTTACCCGACGACATATCCTTAATGCA
>BQNB010206290.1:0-10557 GCA_026074375.1 Tanacetum coccineum | reverse complement strand
ACGGGTAGAATTCTCAAGACTGTTTGTCTTAGATGGGTTCCAACCGGAAATATATTCACCTCTAGCACAACAAAGGTTGATAGTGAACCCCCAAATGGTTCAAAAGACGATATCACTAACCATTGTGAAAGCGAGCAAGCTCTTGATATTAGTGCATGTACTCTCTTAAGTACAGGTACATCGTTCAATCCTATAAAGGAAGGACTCAGAGTTTGGTTGCGGAAAAGACAGATATCTCAAAAAACAGGGCTTCAAGGAATTTTGATCTGATGATCAACATAATGACGTTTGAACACAGCAGTTCAAGCCTCGGTCATCAATGTCAAATGATGTCTGATCACAACAGTTCAGACCTCGCACCACAACGACAAATGGCGTCTGCTGAAAATAACACTTCAGGCCCCATTCCTCAATGTTCAAAATGACGTCTGTTCACATCAGTTCAGGCCTCGTTCTTCATCAAATGACTTCTGATCATAACCGTTCAGAACTCGAAATTCACGACCACAGCAATGAATCATCAAGTTCAAAGCTGGTTCCAAAAGTTGTTCCTCCAGCAGACAAGAAAGCTACATCACGACAAGAGTTGGAATTACTATTCCACCATCACATAGCAATGCTGAGGACAACATGTAAGTAATACAAAATCTGAAAAATAGAAAATTTCCAAAAAGAATCTTCTCGACATGTCTCTTGGAATCGATAACATTTACGTGCTTAGAAATGTCGATTAACATTGACACGGGTGTGTAAATGAAGTTCGAGCGAGAGTTTTCAAATAGTTTCAAAACATGTCATTTCTAATTTTCTTAATGGCTTATGTGCAAATATCAGTACATAACCCGGACTTCAAATAAAGGAAGGTTTATAACTTATCCTCACAACGAGAAAATTAATGTTTCTCGGTCTTGAGTTGTTCTTACAAGACATTCAATGTTTTTAGCTCAAGAAAAAGGATAGTGTACGTATCAGTGCGCTTACCCTTACCGTTAGAAGAGAAGTCCTCTAACATCTGGTTTTTCAAAAAGTTGAACACAATTTTTCAAGAATTTTTTCGATGACAATTCATAATCTTTCAAAATTATATGTTCAACACTCCAACCCTCACAATGTTTTCAAAAGACAACAATTTCTCAATTGGTCCTATTTTTGAGGGGGAGTTTTTTGAAAAACAAAGTTTTAATGTTCTTGGATACATCAACAACGACAACTCTTATGTATTCAAAACATTATCAAAATGTTCCAAACCATTCATGCTGATAATATTTTCTCCCACAGAATTTTCAAGACATATTTTAATCACAAGGTATTTCAAAAACTAAGTGTTTATTATTTAAAATAAGGGGAGAAAATGTAATTAAAATATGATCTAATCGACTCAATGTGCTAAACAGTAAGAAAAGGTTTTATGGTTTGATCTTATACCCAACAACATCTTAATTTCACGACGATTCTAAAGTCATAAGGTGGTTAGGTTAGGAATCAATCCTATGATCCAACCAGAACCGGAGGATCTACCCAAGGATAATCCAAAGTTAGAAATAGCAGTCCTTAGGTATGATTGGAGATGAATGTATATGGGAATAATGCCGACTAAGATTGAGCTAACACTGGAACAATCACAACAAGGTGTTAGTAATGACGTCTTGGTAAGCATTGAAGGCGTTGAAGAATGAAAAAGAAATGTATGGATAAAGGGTCTAAAGAAAGAAGCCCTCCACACAACTTAAGGTAGAAACCGGGTCAATACATATGCTGTCAGAATCACATGTTGATTGCTGATATTGAAAACGACATCATGGACCCAGTGATGCAATGCACAACCCTTCCCAGCCATTCGGGTTTCTCTCAATAGAAACTTGTCTCATTTGTCACGGAGATACACACGTTATCTATTGACATCTCACTCTGAGATTGTTGATATTAAATAGGTGGCAATATGCTCCAGCCTCCGAGTACTAAAACCAAAATGCACTAATCGAGTCTAGAGCCAAGAGATCAATAAAAATCTCGTTAGGACACATTCCATTTCAAACACTTGTTGAACATCATCAGGTTCACAAGCTGTTATCAAGAGTCCTACGCAATATCATTGTGATATTTGCCAGAACATCCGAGTGATACTAATGTATTCACAATGAAGATGGAAATCTTGCTTGAGCCAGCATCAAACAAGCTCTTGGTAGGTGACTTGCGAGATTCTATATGAATCAAACTTGTGACAACTGGATATCGATTTGGTCCAGTAAATGAATTGACGGTTGATGAATTTTGATAAAAACATGACACTCTCGATGTGTTACAAAAACTCTTTAACGAGTGACACGTCGATTGATTTTCAAATCAATTTTCTCGTTTATCACTAACGTAAACCTGCAGGTCAAACGGTGGTAACGGCAACCTCAATCCCATTCAAATGCTCAATCTACGAAGACATACTATCTAGAAAGCTCAAGATTTAAAGACAAAGACTTCCGCAAACTCTGATTTGAAGCTTTCAAGATAATGCAAAAGTATGAGCATGTTGGTCAAAGACATAAGATCGCAAGATGGCAGAAGATAAACGGAACAATGACAAAGGCCAAAGTCAAGATCGCATAAGCATGAAGGAACAAGCCATACAATAAACAACGAAGACAAAGACCAAGAACCAACACGAGCTTAAACGACAAACGCAAACTCACTCACTGAGATCACATGAAGGAGTGTCCTCCATGAACTCACTTCGGGAGAATGTGTATAGCCACATTTTATTGAGTCAATAAAGGAAGCTCGTTCCCGTGTTCAAGACCTCACTTCGGGGGAGATTGTTAGCCTCAATTTATTGAGTCGAACAAGGAAGTTCGGTCACTCTACGATGGAACTTCGGTCTTTAATTAGTTAATGTTGTAATAGGATAATATCGGGAATCGGGCTCGATAGATAATCTAATATTGTATATGTTTCGGGTTTAATCCCAAGCAAAACCCGAGCCCGGGTCCCCTATTTAAATTTCCCTGCCGCATTTAAAACGCGACGGGGTATATAAACTCTTTTCTATTTAGAAAAGAGTAAGTTGTTCAAAATATCTAAAAATATCTTTTCTCTTTTCTCTCTCAATTCTCTCTCTTCTTTCTCTCTCTAGAACAACTCTCTCTTTCTCATTTCTAGTTCCGATTTCGTGATCGATTGTATGAAGTGAAGTGTTAACGGGATCCTACAGATTCGAACCAAAACACTAGTAAAACGAGTAGATAAAACGCACACAAAACCTACATAAACACCCCATGGCTCTTGATACCAATTGTAGAATCTCTTAACACAAGTATGGAAATGATCCACTTAGAGTTTTGAGAGATAGAAGAAATGGTTGGATGAACACTTTCTAGAAAAAGAGAGAAAGTAAAATATAATTTAGCTTAGTGAAAGTGTGAACAAATGAAACAACCAACAACCCTCTCTAAGTGTGGAAGGGTTTATATATGCCTAGGTTAACCGACATGGCTTGTGTTATGGGGCTTACAACAATGTAACTTTGGACCGGTTAGCTTACTAAACATAACATTACTTAATTTACTACGAGCTATGACTACTTATAATAGAAGTAGAGTCGATACTTTTTCTTCTGTATTTCTAAAGATATCAACACGCTTATATTTACTTTTCTCAGTCTGAGATCGTTGATATGGAAAAGGTGTAGTCCGCTCCGAAGCCTCTGACACCAAAATAACAAAAGTGCACATTAATAATGTCAGAGCCAACAAGATCAATAAAAAATATCAATATGACACAAATTCCATATACAATTGTTTTCATCATCAAATAAACAAGCAACTTAGAAACGTTAATAAAATAGTCCTACAGCCATTATCCTTTGTAATTCTGCAAAACATTCAGAGTGATACTCTTTAGTACTCACACTGAAGAATGAATCCTTCTATGTCACATCAAACGGCACTGCGGTAGGTGACTTGCGAGATTCTATATGAATCAAGCTTGTGTCAACTGGATATCGATATTCGTCCAGTAAATGAATTGACGACTCAATCAGAAAGATAGTAACTGTCTGATCTACTCTTATCGTGTTGTCTGCTTTGAGACTCTCTATTTCGTCTCTCTCTCTCTCTTCTCTTTTCTTGTTTCGTGGTTCGGGTTATGAAGTGGAAGTGTTAAATCGGAACCTATAGCCCCATTTCCAAATCTATTACCGCGACCGAATTGATTACCCTTGCGGAAAAACTTGCAGAAGTTCCTAGTGACTTTAGCTTTAAGAGCTAAGGATTTTACCTTTTCTTGGTGGTCTTAGATCCCACGCCATCATTATCTAAGACCATTTCATAAACCTTGAGATTTCTGATTAGCTCGTCAAGAGGAAGAGTGGCCAAATCTTTGGATTCTTCAATGGCCATCACCTTGTCTCTCCATTTTAATAGAGGTGCACGAAGAGACTTTTTAACATGATTCTTGCTAGAATAGTCTGGATCTAATGATTTGAGACTAGTCACGATAGCATTAAATTTTGTGAAGCCGCTATCAATAGTTTCTTCATTTGAGATTGAGAACTTCTCGTATTATTGAGTGAGAAGGTCTATATTGTGATTCTTAACTTGTGAATTGCCTTGGTGAGTGATGATGAGTGTATGCCAAGCCTCCTTGGCGGTTTTACACATGAAAACTCGCTCGTACTCTTTGCGGGGTAGAGCATTGTAGATGGTCATCTTGGATTCTTCATTCTTGCCGAGTTGTTTCTTCTCATTATCCTTGAGAAGCTTGTATGACGTTTCCTTTATTAACTTCATTTCTTCGTCTTCAACTTCGAAATAGAAATCGCTTTTTTGAATGACTTGTCACAAGTTAATATCTTTGGACTTAACATAAGTCTCAAAGCGGGCTTTCCAGAAGCAAAACCCATTTGGTTATATCAAAGGTGGTCTTTGCATAGAACACCCCTCAAGATAGTTCTCTTTAGCCATGGATCTTTACTCAACTTTTTCAAACCTAGGAGTTAGGATCTTGAATTTTTGAAAAAGAAGTTTTCAACCTAAAATGACTTATTGGGAAGGTTTTAATGCTTGAAAACTTGAGTAAGCTACTCTGATACCAATTGTATAACCGTAGATGTGTGTGGGGGGGGGGGGTGAATATGGTTTTCTTAACTTCTTAGAAGTTTATAAAGCTTCAAGTCTTGAAAGACTCGAGTGGTGTACTAATCTACTTTGCAATGAGAACAATAAGTAGATAGAGAGAAAAAGAGACACCACGATATATACTAGTTCAAAAAGGGGGGGTTTAGTCCTTCCATACATCCAGTAGCAAATCCACGACACCGATACTATTCTGAGTATAATCCTTATGCTGGACAATAAACCGTATTATAATTTAAATCCATCGACTTTTAACAAAGCTCGACGCTCACACAGAAGAGTTACTACCTATTGTATTCCGCCCTGGGAATCCACCCCTAAGAACCCATGATTCAACTTAACCTATAACTCTAGAAGCCTTCCCCTTAGAATCTTATCAAAGCCCAACTAGATCCCCAATGATCTAGGCTTGATTTAACAGATACAAGACTTCCCTTACAACTCGATATAATAAAATGATAGATTGTAGAAACAAGTCCTAACCTAGCCTAGAGACTCGATTCTAAAAAAAGGGTATGAAAAAGAAGACACATGATAAAACATACAAGTATGGATTAGGTACTTGTGTGGCTCTCTTGCGGAGATGTGTGTTCTTCAATGGATAATAGAGGAGAAGATTATGAACACTTGATGTTTAGACTTAGAGGATTAGAGGAGAGAAAAGAGAGGAAAGAATGTTTCAAAGAGGTGAGGAATACAAAGGCCAAGGGTGGGTATTTATAGGCCAAAGTCTCAAATTGTTAGAAAACAATTCGAGTCTAGCGCGCTGGCCACGCGTCAGCGCGTGGCCAACGCGCTAGAATTCCAAAATTGTTTTCTTCAGGACATTGGCGTTTTAAATACCCGCACTTGTTGAACCCCCAATTGTACTTCACGTTATGACCTTTCAATTATTCTAATGCTCATGGTCAACCATCTCAAATAGCCATTTAATAAAACATTTATGAAGTATTAAAAATGTTTTGCTTATCCGATAAAGTAAAGAGAGAAAAGAATTATCCAAAAGGGGTATTTTAGGTATTCCTTAAAGTGTAACTAGCCTAGTTGGGATCCAACTGAAGAGTAGAAATGGCTAGTTAGGCTACAAGAGAATATTCTTGGAATATTCTTTGCATGGAGAGAAAGGGAGAAATATTTAAAATTTGAATTTCAAATTCATTTTGCCACATGTTGGATAAGAAGGAATGAGCTGTGTATGAGTTATCATGATGTGACATGATGTGATAGAAGGGAGCCTCTTGATCTTAGTTTGAAATGGAGGGTGACGATGTAAATAGGACACTTGGTTGTTTGTCAAGATCAAAGGTAGAAAGAAGGTTGTGTGAGTGAGAAGTGAATGTTTTTGAGAGAGATTATGTTTGTTTAAGATGAGAAGATCACTCTAATGGTTGAGAAGAGAATGATAGAGTTTAGATTGATGAGGTGACTTAATCAAGGGTAGAATAGAAAGTGTGTTTGTTTTGTTTGTTTGAGAAGCAATCCAAGGGTTGAGAAAGAAAGAATGTGTGAACTTAGATTGGTGACATAGCTTGATTAAGAGTTGAGATGAAAGTGTGTGTAATTTGAATTCATTGGGGAAGAAGGTTGTTGGTTGTTAAGAGCCCAGTTCAGGGTGAAGAAAATGAATAGCCTAGCTAATTACCAAAGATGGTTACAAATATCACTTGAAGTCGTGTAATCACTTTCTAAAGAAGATTATTCGACCCTATGTCTGGGTATCACGAATACCTCCTTGGGATAAAACCAAGTGTTTGTTCTTGTTCTAGGCACATATCAAGAATTCTGTGTTTCTATGTGTTTTTGTTTTCTGTATGTTTTTCCATGCAATTGTGATCCCTATTTGTAGGGGATTTACTCAAAACCTAGTCAATGGAATTAATGAGAGATTAATGGCCAATTAATCTCTTCTATAATTATCCTTCATAATTAAGGAATTAGTGGTTTCATGACCAAATTAAATATATGGTCATTAATGCAGTCAAATCTGCTACTTAAATAGGCAAAAATTGTTATAAAACATGTAATGTAGTCAAACCTGCCACTTAAATGTTTGTAACCACCCATTTAATTCTAACCACTAAAAGAATCAGGGAAATCAGTGACTTAATGGGTGTACACTCCGTACCTCCAAACCCATTTCCAAGTATGATCCGATTCCTATAATTGCACTAAATTTCCAACAATCCTCCCTAATTTAGTACAATTCCTTTGCATGAAAAATTGAACATTAAACAAAACAAGTGCATAAATGAAAATGTCCTGAGGATTGAATTTCCATCTTAGTAAATTACACGTTCAAATATTCGAGAATCAGCGCGTTCTAAGAATTGAACCCTTCAACCCATTTGAATACGTGAAGATAAAATACACACAAGTTTTCAAACACATAAGAAACTCCTGACACTATACAAGCCATGTGTCCATATCTATTTCATAAATGTTGTAAGAGCCAAAGTCTATGCTCCTTGAAGCGACAAAACCTTAAAATTTACATAGGTGGTTCCTCTTTATTCATGATCTTGCTAAGCATTTTTTTCAAATAAATTAACCATTGAGAAGTAAAGACTTCATCCTCCTTTTCAACAGGTTCCAAGCACATCCTTGGGATGATATGGAAATACATGTGCTTCAGTCCTCTGAACATTCAGCTTTCCATATTGAACTCAACTCCCAAGTTTCCTTAGTAGAGAGTTAGATGTCCTAGCATTCAATGACTTGGTTGGACTTTAAACCCATCCCTTCAGCAGACTTTAAAACCAAGTCTCTAGCCAATCCCTTCGTCAAGTGATCAGCTAAGTTTCGTTGAGACCTTACAAATTCTATAGATAACACCGCATTCGTGATAAGCTCACGAATCATGCTATGCCTAACACCTAGGTATCTAGACTTCCCGTTCTACATTTGGCTATAAGCTTTTGCCAATGTAGCAACACTATCACAACAGACAGAAATAGGTGCTATAGGTTTATACCATAATGGAATCTCAAGGATTAGGTTTCTCAACCATTCAGCTTTCTTACCAGCAGCTGCTAAAGCCACAAATTCAGATTCTATTGTTGAATCAGTGATGCAAGTTTGCTTCTTAGAAGCCTAAGATATTGCACCACCACCAAGCAGGAATACCCCGCCACTTGTAGAAGAATTATCCTCAGTGTTGCTGATCCAGCTTGCATCAGTGTAACCTTCCAACATTGAAGGATAACCAGTATATGTCAATTTATAGTCCATGGTTTTCTTCAAGTACTTCAGTACCCGCTGAATTGCTTGCCAGTGCTGAGTACGAGGGTTACTAGTATACCTGCTAAAAAAAAAAAAAAAAAAAAAAATACATGTCAGTTTACCAACAGCAAAAGCTTGTACAAGTCATGACATACATCAAGCAGCCAATCACCCTGGAATACACAAGTTGAGATACAGCCTGACCATTATTAGGCATCAGCTTCTTACTTGTATCCATAGGAGTACTTATTGGAGTGAAATCAAAGCAACTGAATTTATTCAATACATTCTAAATATAATGAGACTGAGAAATTGCTATTCCATTACTTTCATGTTTAATCCTAATACCAGGGATAACATCAACCTCCCCAATGTCCTTCATAAAGAACCTTGATGACAAAAATTCCTTTGTGAGGTCAACCTGAACTTGGTCAGTGCCAAAGATCAGCATGTCATCAACATATAGGCAAATGATGACTCCTTTACCAGTTTCATCAAATTTGCTCTATACACATTTGTCAGCTTGGTTAAGTAAATAACCATTAAACAAAACCACTTCATCAAACTTTTGATGCCATTGATTAGGTGCATGCTTCAGTCCATATAAAGACTTAATCAGTTTACACACATTGTTTTCATTGCCAGGCATGATGAAGCCTTGAGGTTGGTTCATATATACCTCCCCATCCAAGTCACCATTCAAGAAAGCTGTCTTCACATCCATTTGATGAATAATCAAATTGTAAATTAATGCATAGCCAATCCAGCATCCTAAGGTAGAAAATGTGAAGGGGGTTGGGGGGGAATATAGGGGGGGGGAGGGGGGGGAAGGGGGTGTGGGGGGGGGGGGGTTTTTTTTGGGGTGGGGATTTTTTTTTTTTTGTGGGTTGGGGGGGGGGTGTGGGGGGGGGGGGGGGGGGGGGGTAATAGGTATGTGTATTTGGGGGTGAGCAACCTTGCCTTAAACTTTTCAATAGTTCCATCTACCTTTAGTTTTCTTTTGAAGATCCATTTGCAACCAAGAGGTTTGTAACCTAGAGGTAGATCAGCCAACACCCAATGTTGTTGCCCATGATGGAGTCCATCTCATCATTAATTACTTCTTTCCAGAAAGTCACATCCTAGGACTTCATTGCTTTATCAAATGTTTTTGGTTCATCCTCAACATTAAAGAAATAGGAGTGTTGGTCAGAGACCTCATCCATTGTTCCTTCAATTAAATATAATTGAAATTCAGGACCAAAATTCTTTGGAGTCCTATTCCTTTTGCATTTTCTAAGCTCAAGTCTAGGTTGCTGAACAACCTCTTCAGTGACCTATTCAGGGACCACTGAACCACCAATGTCTTTAGTTCCATTAGGAATCCTGAGACTTGGTCTAGGGACTAATGAAAATCTATTCTCATCAAAGATGGCATCACTTAATTCAATTATATAGTAAATTAAAACTGAATCATTAGGCTCAATGACATAGAACCTAAAAGCCTTGGAATGCTCAGCATATCCACCAAAGATGCATTCAATGCATCTTTCACCTAAAGTATTCAGCTTTAGATCAGGGAGTCTTATAACTGCCCTACAACCCCAAACCCTGAGGTAATTCAGGTTTGGTTTCTTTTTAGTCCAGAGTTTATAAGGGGTAATCATGTTCCTTTTATTAGGAACCTTATTTAATAAATAGCAAGTTGTTAACATAGCTTCACCCTAGAACCCTTGACTAAACCCTACATAGGACAACATGGAATTAACCATTTCTTTCAGTACCCTGTTTTTCCTTTTAGATATACCATTTTGTTGTGGAGTATAGGGGGCAGTCATTTCATAGATAATACCAACAGACTAAAAATACAGAGTATCCATGTACTCACCTCCTGTAACACCCCCATTTTCGGGACAACGCAGCGGAACATATATGGGTGTTACTTACTAGCACAATTACACATAATTCATAAAGAACGACTCAAAAGAGACGTTATAATAACTTTGGTCCCAAAATAATAAGTTTGAACAATATCCCACATTCAACATATGGTTAAACCATAGTACCATAAAAGTCACCCATCATAAGGTTAAGTTTCACAAAATACCAAATTGTATCATAACATTTTAACACGGGGATATTTAAAAGTTCAAACATAGACCACGCAAGACCCTCCTCGTGAACTCCAAGTCATCCATCATCCTTGATTACCTGAGATAAAACATGCTAAAAAGTC
>BQNB010206288.1:0-10557 GCA_026074375.1 Tanacetum coccineum | reverse complement strand
ATGTTTGGTGTAAAAACCCTTCTCTTATTTCCTTGTAAGTTTGTGCTAGTTTTTTTCTAATAATAGTTGCCGTTCAAAACAGTTAAAAACACAAGGTTTCCATCCATGTATTAAATTATCTCAAGTGAAATATATCATTTAAGACTTGCTTCAATGATGTATTGCATTGTGTTGGACTTAATTTCCGCATATGTTTATTTCATTAAACATTTATTCCAAGGTCGTTTGTTTTATTTCCTAAATTCCCAAGTGAAGTTTCATTCCAATCTAAGGATTAATATCTAGCTTTGATGGAATGATGCTTTCAATATGTTACACAACATATGAATTTTAAGGAAAAACATAGTGCTCCCACTTGATGTCAGGTGTACTCAGGAGTTATCTTAATTTAATCAGAAACCATATAGTGATTAAACTTAAGATCTCAGCTCCTAGATGCATGATTCAATCCACACTTAGATTCTATTATCTTGTATACTTTATAAAGATTATTTTAAACTCATAACCCCTTTTGATTACACACCGTCCTCGCAAAAGGTAATCATAAAGAAAAGAGTTATAAAACTTAATTGTCATATTACAAATATAGAGTCATAACCCTTTTGATTACACATCGTCCTCGCAAGGTAATCATTAAGGAAAGAGTTATGATCCTTAATTCGCCATATTGCAGATTTAAGAAAACCTGTATGACAACTAGTTATCTTTATATAATTAATGCGTGTAGAAAAGAAAGATTTAATCATCGTCAATTGTTTGAGTAAGATTAAAAACTTTTGTCATCAGTCAGGCATTAATATGTATACAATCTTGTCCTTATGAGCATTTCTTCAAAACAAACTCATTCGCACCTTTAGTTTAACTGTTTGGTAAAAGATCAATCAAGCTTAAACCTTTGATTGCCTTTTAAAGACTGCATCTTGTCATTCATAGTTCTAATATATTTATCAGATTCAAGATGTGATAATTCATTTTATTAGTTAGCAGGCTTATTATAGCCCTCTAACTTATATTCCTCAGCATTGATATTAAAATATCAATCATGTGATGAGGCATCCATGCGGATTTATGAATGAGAGTTACATTATACTTTGGTTTGACATTTTCATATTTAACCTTAGTATGATATTCACAAGTGGATTTAGAAGGTAACGTATTTTGTTCTTGAATCACTTCAAGATTTGTAAATGCTCCCACTTACTTTTGTAAGTAGAGATAATTCTCTAAATACTAAGTATTTAAGCAACAATAAATTGTTCTTAATTGGGAAACACAAAACACATATTAAGTTCTAGTTTGTTAATAATATGCTTCATAAGATTTTAACAAATTTTAGAACTTTAATCAAGAGACATAAATTATAATACCAGGGTCCAAGAACCCTAATTGGGTAGTTAGCAAACCCTAAATTCTTTTTCCCCATTGTATCACCCTTTAACCAAAAACCTTAGCAAAGGTTTGTGTTACATCGAGCTATGAGGAACACCAAAAACTATAATATTCAAGCTAGGAAGTGTAGAAAAATCGAAAACCTAAAAGGTTTTAGGGTTCGATTGGTTTGAGTGGAAAAACTAAAATCCTCTAGGGTTTTAGGGGGTTGTTCAGTCATGGGTTTTTGTCATTGATACCTTCTAGGTTTGAACTATATTGAGTATATCCATGACACACATAATATTCTAACCTTGATAGATTTTGGAGGTAGAGCAATTAAAGCTATCATGAATCAAACAATATAAATATCGTTTGTTTCAACCTATTAGACATACCATAATAATGTGGTATTCTATAAGTAATGGAATTGTGAGACTTCATCAGAATTCCATAGATAACTTAATTTCTCTTGATCAAATACTTGTCAATTGGGTTTGATCTAAATGCATATATTTAGTATTTTCTAACCAAGTGCATGCTATAGTGTATATTTCTTGAATAATACAAGAACCCTATGTTTACGTGTTCACAAGAAGACAGAACTGTTTAAGAATTATATGTTCATGTGTTTACAAGAGAACAGAACATGTCAAATATACATTATAAGTCTTTGAATAATTCAAGGACCTCATGTTTATGTGTTAACAAGAAGACATAAAAAATTTACTACATACTTTATGTTATAAGTCATTGATTAGTCCAAGTACAATCCAAATTTATAGTCTTAACTAGAAAACATAATTATAGTAACTAAAGTAGTTATGAACATAATTTTTTGAGTTCAATAGTAATTTTAATTTAATTTCATACTCTAAAATTATGATTATTTTTATTTATCCACAATTAGATTGACTAAAACATATAGTCAAAATGTTGAAGTAGTTTAACATTATATCATGACATTTGAATGCAATAGGGCAACAAACATCTTGTATGTTTAAGTCCTAGTAGATTCATTAGCTTTCTTACCTTGCGGTCAAGATAAACCATTAATATGGTGTTCCTTACACACACTTTGAGATTTATCCCACTTGTGTAAGGTATAACATCATATTATAAAGACAAACAACACAACATGTGCTTGATTGTGTAAACAATATGATAATGTCATAAATATTACAAGTAGATTTAGAACCATAACGTTTAATAAAGAAGTTGTTGATATTTATTCTATAGATAACGTTTCGTAAAGAAACAACAGAAAGTCAACGTTTTATCTAATAAAATAAAATTCAATTTTCCTTTAAGCAATGGTCGTTCATATTTGGAAAGTAATGAATTATTTCAAAGCAGATCCAAAATACTATGGGTGACTAACAAGGAAATAAATATCGTAGCTCCCACTAAAATTAACATTACATGAATGTCATTTCAGTAATAAAAATGCAATGCTAGCACCCACAGGATATGTCAACATTGTAAGTGTTACTCCAATAGAAAGCAATTAGCAATTTATTAACTTTCATATTCTCTTAAAACCTATAAGTACAATGCACTTAGGTATTGTATATTAAGTAATAGAAGTTCTACTTATGTAGATGATGGACTAGGGCGCCAGATCAATCTTTCTTTAACCTGAATATAACCATGCGTTCCTCCTTTAGCGACTACATAGCCATAAGGGTGAATTTGCACTTTAAGGAATAATGTGAGTTTCAGAAAAAACATCTAGCAAATATTCTAATAATTTCTTTACCTCGCTGCGGTTTAAACTATACATCGTGAACAATGCAAGATGTCATTTTATTTTGGTAGCCTTAAACAAAAGATTTCTAGGTAACACAAAATATTTTAACTTTCAATTATTTCCCCCCCCAATTGACTGAAAAAGGTTAATGAAAGATCGTGTAGTGGTTTAAATATAATTGAGAAAAAATTCAATTATAACCCTATCTTAGTTTTGTCCAATAAGGAGAAAAGATAAGAGTAAGTTTGTCTTACTAATTAAGACTAAGATCCAACTTTGCCCTCGCCACTATTAACCGAGGACCTGACCAATGAGATAACATAGTAGGGCAAAGAGGTAACAAAACGATTGTAAATTCATTAAAATGCTACTCTTAACTTATGAGACCGGTCAATACATTAATCGACAAGTAATAATGTCAAAAGCATGTTTAGTTCTCATCTTATGCCTCGGGTCCAAGGTCTGACCAAGCATACTCGAATTAAGTAGACCAAGCAAGAACGTGCAAAAATCGCCAGAGGTCTGACCAGTGAGCAAAATTCGCCATGGGTTTGGAATGACCCTGAGGTCTGACTAGAGAGGCCAAACCAACTGCACGTGTTCTTGGTTGGGTGGCATTGACTTAAAATTTTCAAAAGGGGTATGCACATAAATGTGTTAAAATGGCGTGTACAAATTAGCGACTGCAAACAACTTTGAAAGCATAATTTTAAAAAACAGTTGATAATGACACTGTAGTGACATGACAAAAGTTTCACGGTAACTCCAATCGAACGCACAAAGAAGCGGAGAATCAGGTTAGCGCGAAGCGTATTAAAAACTTGAGTTCTTTAGGAGTGTTGACCACTCCGCCCTAAACTTCTCTTATAGTTTGTTCTAGTGGATGACTCGTACTTCCCATGATGATCATAGCGTCCAGTTTTTAAATCATGAAAAACAAGTTTCATAGTTTTAGGTCTTTTAATTTTCAAAAACATATTTTCCACCAAAACACAAACAAGTCCAAAATGAATATGTTATAGCGTAGTAGAATTAAAGACCGGTTTAATGTCTCATCTTTATTTAATATTAGTCCGTATCCATTTGTTTTAGGCGTGAAAACCATGTAAACAGTAAACAAAATAAGCATGTATGAACAATAAATAAACAAATAACAACACAAATAAAGGCGAGTAACAAGTAATCATCCGAGTTCTCTACGAGTCTTACCCCAATAAAGAGAACCATAAAGAACCCTCACTAGGTTTTACAAACAAATGCCTAGATCGCCCCATTCATCACAAATTAATGTGATTGAGTATGTCTTATAGCCGGAATTTAGGAAACAAATCAAACTAGCAATTTAAAAGATCTAATTTTCATTAAAAATAAAAATATTTAGTTTCCGAAAATAAAATATTTACAATATCTTTCAAATAATTAGGAAGATTTTATGATCCTAAATTTATTAAATTAAAAGAAGAAACAAATATGGCTAAATTAACAATTAATTATATTCCTCTTTTAATTCTTTATTAACTATTAATAATTATCTTGCAAGATCTAGCAATTTTCTTTATTAATTTATAGTATAAAGGATTTATGCAAATCTTTACTATATTATAATAAGTACAAAAATAAAGAAAAATAAACGCAGCTTAATAATAAAAAATCAAATCTAGCGTATAACAAAGCGAAAAATTCTATTTTTAAAGCTGTAACCCTAGATGCCAAAAACGGAGTTACCTCGTATGCCACTGTTGGATTTTAAAAATCTACTAAACAAATTAGCCACGAGTGTGCGCAGTTGATGTGATCTTAGTTAGACAAGTAGGTTAACATATATTAAATAAGGAAAGCGTACCTTTTGCGATTACTCTTGAATACAATAAGTGTCTAAAATAAAACACCTCTACGGTTGCTCACACAAACACATCAAGCAAGTATGTAAGAATTTGCTAGTATTATCTTCACAAACAAACACCAAGTGTTATATCAAAACCAAATGCACGCCTTGCGTTCCCTTTTAAATTCGATCCAATCTAACAAACCTTAATTAGGGTTTATATAAATAAAAGCCTAATTCGTCACCTTTGAGGATTTACCAAATAACCACCACCCATACCTTGATTTGTCAAGCAGGGATATCAAGTGAAAACGGAAAACCAAAAACCTTAAAAGAGTGTTTGGTTGAATTCGGTTATGGGAAGAGAACCGAAATTCCCTTAGGGAATTCGGTTGGGTTTTTAGGAGAGGAGAGAGAGCACCAGAAATCTTAGGTGATTAGAGAATGAATGAATTAAAGAATGAGGGATATGGGGTGTGTTTATATAGGCACCCCAATACCCTAAATCTTGTAGGAAAAGATTAGTATAATTACTATAATTAAAACAAATCTTTCTCATTTCCTTTTTTCCTCTCTATAGCCGGCCACAAACACCCCTTGTAGAACCTTCATGGAGTTCGGCCAAACAAAGGGCTCCATGAGGTTCGGGTTTTATCCGGTTCAGTCCCTTGGTTCTATATTTAGAATATATTATATAATTAATTAAACAAGTAATTAATTAAATAACTATTTAAATATAAATCGTGAAGTAAACATAACTCTCTAATTTATAACAGAGTGTGCCACCCATAGGCTCCACGTATTTTTCACGTATAACTTCGGAACTGACACCAAATTCTAACAAGGAGGATAGGATTTCTGTAGATATCATTTGTTGTTGTTTTGAACTGGTTTTTTAGAATTAATTGGTCTATTGTTCAATTGATGATGGACCTATTGCGTCCGGATATGGGCATGTCCAAATAAAATAGCAGCCATCTTGTAAATCATTGTTATATGGTTTTAATGTTTCACCAAAAATAAATCATCAGCCATTTCATTTTGTCAGTAACATGATCCTAGTATAAATATAAAAATGTGCTATCAAATTAGATTATGTTACATTTTTGTTTTTGGCAAATGAGAATGGTATGCAAAATTGGAGATTAAAAATATACCAAGTCTACCTATATCCCGTAGAAATCAGGTCAAGCACAAGCCAATAAAGGAGCTGCTACATACAACCTTGTACCGTTTGTTGTCTTATGATATACAATATTTTACAGCTTAGATAATTGTCTTACTGCTTTGTGACTTGCCAAGCTCTAACAAAAGTTCCAATAGCTTATCCCATATAGGTAGTTGAGCAAACTTGTGATGTTTTTATAACTAAGATTGTGAAGGCTTATACCAATTTACTTTCAAATGTTACAAAAATGGTTGTATCTTTCTTAGCAAAGGAAAATTCAAATACTATCTTGAGAAGAATGAAACTCTCATTGGGCGACATTGAAGGTAACTTTTAATCATTTTGATTGTTTTAATTATCTTTCTTGTTTTATTAATTGGGTTTTCTTTGGTAAATGTTTTGTTGTACTACTTCGCAATCATCATTAAGTTTTTTTTACTCTAACCATTTGTGTTGCATAGTCTTTTCTTGTGATATTGACTTGGTCAAATACTATAAAATATCTTAACACATGTATGATAGGATTCACTTTGGGTTTTTAGAGAGGGAAAGAGATGGTTGGATGAACACTTAGAGAGAGAAAGAAAAAGGATAATATTAGCTTAGTGTGATGTGAGAAAAAAAGCAACCAACACCCTCATCCAATAGTGTGAAGAAGGGTTAATAACTTACATAGATGGCCCGGGTTCGGTTGTTATAAGAGCTTTCCTTGGACTTTCTATAAGCCGGCCCGGTTAGATTACTTAGATATTACATTGAATTGACTAACTATTACTAAGGCTCGTGAGATCGATAATGATCGTCACTTCACTAAAAACTGAATTCCTAACAATCTCCCCCTAAGGGACGATCGTTGAGATCTCATAAATGATCAACACTTTTTGTGTTCCTAACAATCTCCCCCTAAGGGGTGATCATAGAGATCTCTCCTTGTGACCTTGATCATTAATCGTTGAAGCTTCTTGTCTTGATCTTGAGTCCTTTTTTGTGTAATAGTTGATCTTCTGTCTTGCTTCTTTGCGTAGTGATCATTGACTTTAGGCTTGAGCTTGTTACTTTATCTTGACTTTAAAGGTGAATATGTGATCTTGAGCACCTTGAGATCATCAACCAAGCATAATTCCTTTTTCGCCATCTTATATACTTTGCCATCTTGTGACTCGTGACTTTTAGGACCGACATCTACATAAATTACCTTTCTTGATTTGATAGCTTGAAAGCTTTAATGATGCATCTTTCTTGAAGTTCTTTAACTTTAACACTTCGTTACTTCGAGAAAAATGTCCGGTATCAGAGTGACAAAAACTTCTTTGAAATTCTTTGACTTTAATGCTTCGTCACTTCAAGAATGACGTACGGTATCAGAGTAGCAGAAGTCTTGAAACATGTACTTGGGTTTCTGATGTCTTATATTTTTTTCATCGGTATGAGCATGTGCTAAAGAATTAGTTAGTCCAGCTAAACCAGGTTACTCCATGACCATCTTTATGTGAATCTGCAATAAAACAGTTAGCAATAAACATGGGGGACGAATATGGCTTTGTCATTCGCCTATGATTGGTTGGAGTAACCTTCGAATCCGTGAGGAATCGACCGGTGACATGTAGATTTCATTTAAGAAGAATCACCTGATAGAATTTCCAGCATGCATTATTGAATCTTTCTAACACATGTTATTAGATTCATCGTACTTCAATATGATTCTCATTAGCGAAACGGTAGTCACAAAGCAGACAACACGATAAGATTAACGCAGTAAGTTATTGTTCATCCCCGATTGAATAGAAAAATTTAGATCAGTGAAAAATCAATCGACGTGTCACTTGATAAAAAAGGATTTTGTAACACAGAATCGAATAGTGTTTATGCAATCAAGAGTTCATCGATCAATCGTTATTCATATACTAAACAAGTTTGATTCATAAGGAAGCGCACCATCGGTTTCTTTTCTTTCCAGTTTGTCACAAGCTTGATTCGTATAAATCGCACTAAGTCTAACATACCATGAGCTTGTTTGATGTTGGCTCAAGCAGGATTTCCATCTTCACTGTGAATACTTAAGTATCACTCGGATGTTCTGGCAAAATCACAAGGATAATGTGTAGGACTCTTAATATATATCTTGTTATTCACATTGTGTGACTTAGCAAGCATAATTTTGACAAGTGTCCTAATGAGATTTATGGATGATCTCTTTTGGCTCTAGACTCAATAGTGCACTTTGGTTTTAGTGATCGGAGGCTGGAGCAGACTGCCACCTTTTCAATACCAACTAACTCGGAGTGAGAAAGTTGATAGAAATGCGTGTAATCTCCGTGAGAAATGAAACAGAAATCTTTTGAGAGATTCTGAGTGGCTAGGGAGGGTTGTGCATTGCATCACTGGGTCCATGATGTCAGTCTTCAATGTCAGCAATCATCTTTGTGATTCTTGACAGCAGATGTATTGACCCGGTTTCTGCCTAAGTGTAAGGAGGGCTTCTTTCTTTTCACCCTTTATCTTAACTTTTCTTTTTAATTCTTCAACCCCTTCAGCGCTTACCGAGACTTCATAACTAGTACCTTGTTGGGTTTGTTCCAGTACTAGCTCCATCTCAGTCGGCACTTTTCCCTTATTCTCACTTTTACTCCTTTTTTTCATACCTAAGGACTACTACACTATCTAGTGGAATATCCTTGGGTAGATCCCTCCGGTTCTGGCTGGATCATGGGAATGAATACCTAAACTTAACCACCTTATAACTCCAATGAAGTAATATAAATGGTCGGTCTTTGGTACTTCCACATTTCAGCCAATCACATAACCATTTGCTCCCCCTTCATATGTGCATCGATTAATCGAAAGAGTTTAGCACATATATGGGTTAGCGTACACTTGAGATCTTAAAAAATCACATTATTAGCCATATATTTTAATCACATTTTCTTCCCTTATCAAAAATATTAAATCTCTTGATATTTTGGATATCAATTGATTCAAATATAACTGCTTTTGGGGGAAAAATGTCCAATTATTAACAAGTCGTATTAGGGACATTTTTTATGCTCCCCCTCAAAGTATGAGGGTATTATATGGTGTTTGAGTATGTTAATTTGAAAAAATTTAAATTTGCTAAGAAATTTTTGAAAATTCATACTCAAACACTATATATGCCTAATTTTTAAGTCTACATTACACATTTATATATTCACAAGATTATTATGTACAAGGTTTGACCTGAATAATGAGAACATCATATGATAGAATCATATGGTTCTTTGTAGCAGCCGTAGGTCTTCCCTGTAGTCTCTCTTAAGAAGTTGTCTTAGCTTCCCCCAAACTCAGCAATCCTTTCTTGCGTAGATTTAAAACTTTCTTGCAAGCCGCATCAAGCAGTCTTAATGTATAAAGTCCAGATATCCGAATCACGCAATTAACCCTTTCAAGAATTTGATACCGCAACACCAAAGTCAATTAAGTCCCAGATGAGCGCATATCTCTCTTCAGGATATTGATGATATAAATTGAAACACCAAAGTCAACTAAGTCTCGGATGTCACAATTATTCCCTCTAAATAGTCGAAATGATAACTCTAAAGTCAACTAAGTCTCCGATGTAGATATTTCTTCCTACAGGATACTGGCAATCTAAAGGAATCATCATACCTATGTGTACATCTTCTATCAAATATATCTACTTCTTTTAAGAATAAGCTTAGAGATTGACCGGTCGGGTAAAACATTAATTGAATCAGAAAGAACTCTTCTCACGTTTTAAATAATTATTCTCACAACACTTCCCCCTGGGAACTAAAATGATGCATTCTAAAAATAACAAGATATCTCTTCCCCTATGTGGATGAAATAGTGCACCCTAAAGTAACAAGTTAAAACACTGATTTTAAAGAAGCTAACCTCAAAAGACAAAAGAAGCCAACCTCAAAAGAAGGCCCAACGACCCTATCAGTATCAATCTACTCCTTCCCCCTTGCTGTTTTTGATACATCGGAATCAGCAAAACCTTGTACGCACATATACTTAAGATCGTGTTTGAAGAATTAATAAGCTTAAATCTATTCTGTGAGAATCAACTTTAAGGCATTTAAAACTATGAAAGTATTTCCAAGCATTCCTAATTCTTTTACAAACTATGAGGTGTTGGCAATATTGACCGTCTGTAGTTTAAAACCTGAATTCACTAAGTCTCAATTTGCAAATAAGTCCCTAAAGTTTGAAATAAATGACATCTAAAGCTCTTATGGTTAATATAAATTATCTCCCCTTAAAATTGTGATCCGTCATTATCAAAAACTTTATCCGTTTATTCTGTAACTTATTTTGAAAGACCGTTTTAAAAGATTATTTGATGACACATTCTCCCCCTCAAATGATGACCTATTTTCTATTTAAAGAGTTGTTGTCATTGTTTGAGTGGTCGAATTGTCTTTGAAAATCTTTTTGTGATTA
>BQNB010206286.1:0-10557 GCA_026074375.1 Tanacetum coccineum | reverse complement strand
CAATACTTCACATTACACTAACAAGGGTGTGACAACGCGATAGATTAGATAGAGTAACTAGGAAGTAAAACATGATTAAGTGAACACGTTTGTTTACATATGCGAGTCCACACCAATTTTACTTTTTCTGCATAATTAGGAGTTGTTTAGATCAATTAACCCCTCTCAAATTAATTTGATTTTACTTGCTTTCTAAAAAACATAAAAATACAAAAATACTCTTCCTTCAACCCTTAAAACTTTAGTGACATACACTTCGAACCTACCTCACTATTCCCTTAGAGAACGATCAATACATCAAGTCTTGCCTATACTACACTACAACGATTAGGTACTCTGCTTAGGAGGATTGTAAAACTTCGATGTTGCAATCTGCCACATCTAATAATCCGAAGAGAAAACTGAGTTGGAAATCAGAAGAAAATGCTGAGGCGAAAATCAGACGAGAATCTTGCGACCCAAAAGTTGATCTTCAGTGATGCAACAATGTGGATTTTAGTGTTGTCATTAAGGATGAGATGTTGGACAAATGTAGATTGGAAAATACTATTGTAGCTTAGACAAGGATCATCTAGCATATATTGCAGTTTTCATCTATTTTTGTTTCTTCCTAAATAACGTCCAGGAAGAATAACGTGTCTATCCTAGTAATTTGATTTTCAATAATTTTTTTAGATAATAACATGTTTCCTAGATATATCTCGAGATATAAGAGGGCACGATATACTACATACGACAATGGTTCACACACAGGGAAACCACATGGACGGATTTTGAATCTATAGTGATTTTTGTTATATGTGACCTTGATGTTGAACTACAAAATGGACGTAGTGTAATTTTTTGATAAAAACCGGTTGCTTAACCGACAAACTACTTAATTAGTAACGTATACATGTAAATTTATACTTTTATAAAACAAAACACAATAAACAAAACCCATCATAACAAAACGCGTATTTTCAAAGCTCATTAGCCATTCCAACAACATATAAAGTAACTTAAGTAACTTATTAGCCATTAGCCGTTCCAACAAAACACAATAAACAAAACGCGTATTTTCAAAGCTTATTAGCCAATCCAACAAAACGCGTATTTTCAAAGTAACTTAAGTAACTTGCATCATATAAAATTATAAGATAAGTTGGAGTAGTAATTTTTTAAAGAAGGCAGGTAGGTATGCATACCCATTCCAACAACAACAACCACATATTAAAAAAATTGCCACATCCCCATCTATTTGACCTGCACGCGCCGTCCTCGAACAAATCAAAAACACAAAACCCCCAACTTTTTTTTTATAAAAAAAGCCACAATCATTACTTTCACGTCGACTCTCTCCCTCAATTTCGCCCAAATTACTCAATCAAATTATAAACTTCAATTTTAAAAAATCTGATAATAAAACCCAGAGATGAGTTTTCAGGATCTTGAAGCGGGTCGGGTAAGAAGATCGAATGGATATACAAACGGGTTTAAGCAAATGGATCCGACACAAGCAATCGCTTCAGGGATTTTTCAAATTAATACTGGTGTAAATACTTTTCAAAGGCTTGTTAATACTCTTGGTACTCCTAAAGATACACCTGAACTTCGTGATAAATTGTATGTTTTTTATCCCTTTTTTTATATAATTGAGTTGAATTGTAATTGTGTAATTAGTTAGGTTGTGGTTTGTTGAATTGGGTAATTAGGGGGTGTTTGGGATTGATGATAACAAGCTAACATAACTAGTTTAATGTATTTATGAGAAGAATAATGGAGGGGTGCATATATCTTTTTAAGGTTAGATATGAGGGTAAAATGTCACGTTTATCCCAAAATAAGCAGAAGCTGTTTTGATGATCTGAATAAGGAAGTTTGTAATAAGAAGCAATCCCAAAATAAGTCAGTTTGTAGGTTGTGTAGATATATAATTGATTTGTAAAGCGAGATTTTATGTTATTGACTTGATGTTAATTAGGGTCAGCTCTTACTTCTTAGTATGAGGTAAAAAAATAACATTCATTCAAAATGGGCAGATTGGATGACCCAAAAATGCTTATCTGACTAGTTATAAGAAGATTAGTAGAAAAATATTAGCAATCTTAATATAAGCTGATAAGCAGAAGCAGTTTGTAGGTGGTGTTATGATAAATAGCTGAATGTAAAGAAAGCGTTCAGGTTATTGGAAAGGTGGTCAGTGAACTTGAAGTATTTTAAGCTTACCAGCTTGCCTCTTAGTATCGGTTTACAAATCTGATTAGCGAACTGAAATGTATATAATGTGTATTCGAAGCTGTTAGTAACTAAAAGCAATGTTTATGTCTTTTTAAAGGTTTTTAGGTTAGATATAATGTCACATTTATTCTAGAATAAGTAGATAAGCGGAAGCGGGTTGGATAATAGAACACTCGAAGTCGGAACTGCTTATATTTCTAATAATAAGAAGATAAGCAGAAAAAAATACCATTGAATTGTGAATCAAGCATTTAAGATATTGGAAAGGTGGTTAATGAACTCGAAGTTAGCTATTGCCTCATAGTATCGGTTTAGAAACCGGGTTAGGAAACAAATTTTGGAATTTAGGTGTGTTAGAAGCTGTCAGTAACTAAAGTCAATGTTTATGTTAAAAGATTAATATTTTGTTAACCATTAGGCCTATGCCCTCTAGTCCGTGCCCCCTCGCCTCTATTTTGTTACATGATTCTCTCTTGTTTTTATTTTGGCAACCGTGTTTTGACTTGAATAAAGAAAGTATTAAAGTGTTTTATAAAGAAGTGATGAAATAAGGAATATGGTTGTAATGTATACATTTAGTATTTGTGAGAGGGTAAGGTAACTTATATACACCCCAAGTGTTGCTTAAACCTTAGAGATGATGAGATTTGAGTGATTGTAGGCGTTGATGTGTATATCTTGAACTAGTAGATGAGTTTATGATAGAATCTGAACTAGTAGGCGTTGATGAGTTTATCTTGTCACTTGCTATATTCTGATTTTGGTTGTGAAATATTTGATACTTGAGCTCTTGTTGTATACGAAGTTGGCTCCGTTCTTGTGGTTGACATGGCCCGATTGGGGCCTAGTCTTATGGAAAGCTTTCACTAGTTTAACTTTAGCGGGCAAGTTTGCTGTTAATGGTTTCGGTTGTGCATTGTTGAGAAATAATTTTTATATCAATCCATGGTTTTTGACATTTTGTGCATGTAAGCTGTAATGTTCTTGTGAAACTGTGAATTGTATATATGTACCAAATATTACAAAGTTAGTCCATTTTCCCAAGACAAATTCCCTTGGCAAAAGGAAACTAACCAAATAACCAAATTAGACAATCTGCAGCATTCCTTACTGCTAATACTCACATGAAAAGAAAAACACAAATGCAAACAAATTCAATCCACAATCCTGAGTCCTGACATATGTAAGCTGTATCAATTGGTAAATATAGCATCAAACCTTGTTAACGTGGAGTGACATAGTTTTTCTCAAATCAAGTACTACAAAATGATTGTGGCTTTCATGATGTATCAAGTTGGTTTTTAAGATTTACAGTTCATATTCACCATGAAATTGCTAAATATTTTGTTGTTATCAATTGTTAGGCACAAGACAAGATTACATATTGGGCAATTGGTGAAGGACACCTCAGATAAACTCAAGAAAGCTAGTGAAACAGACCATCGTACTGAAGTTAGTGTAAGTGACTGCCACTCAGACACCATATATTCATCAGATACAAGTTTGTTTTCAGTAGTTTCATGGTTGGTTGTCTCATCTGGCAACCAGAACAATAGGAGGTTGTGGTTTATTAGATTCAATTAAGCTGATATGTGTTGCTTTGTGTGGCTCTATATCATCTTCCTTTAAATTTTAAGTGTTTGTACTCAACTGTTCTTATTTAGTTGCAACAGTGCTGATGTTTTATCATTGAAAAGCTTTCTGGGTTAGATGAAGATCATAACACTAATCTTTGTTATCTTCCTTTGGTGATTTGATTTGTTTTTTTCCTTCTTTCGTGCAGGCCAGCAAAAAAATTACAGATGCTAAACTTGCAAAAGATTTTCAAGCAGTTTTGAAAGAATTTCAGAAGGCTCAGCGCCTTGCAGCAGAAAGAGAGACGGCTTATGTTCCTTTCGTTCCGCAAGCCGTTCTTCCATCAAGGTAAAATATCTGGAAGTTCTTTTGATGTGAATATGTCTCAAGTCATACTTTTAGGAATTTGGATAAAAGCATAAACTAACTTATTAAGTTTTGATATATGTGAAAAATATTTTACTTTTATCAGTTATGCAGCAAGTGAAATGGATATAAGGTCAGACAAAGATCCAGAACAGCGCGCTCTTCTTGTGGAATCTAGAAGGTGAGGGTTACATACGCTTGACTATTTTTAAAATGCTGACTCCAAAATAAGTTAACAATGTAGTTAACCAAAGGGAAGTGATTTGCACACTCCCTTAATTGATTGGCACACTCAAAAGTGTTGTATGTTGACATTTATACCCTTGTAATGGTGGCCATCACGAGTAGAGATGATCTAGGGGTATAAATGTCAACACATAATATTTTATTGAGTGTGCCAATCAATTAGAAGAGTGTGCAAATCATCTCCCTTAACGAAATATGAGAAGTGTCTTTTAACCAGCGTATGAACTATTCTGTGTGCAGACAGGAGGTTTTGCTGCTGGACAATGAGATTGCATTTAATGAGGCTATTATCGAGGAAAGAGAACAAGGAATACAAGAAATTCAGAACCAAATAGGTGAGGTAAACGAGATATTCAAAGATCTTGCTGTTTTGGTTCATGAGCAAGGAGCTATGATTGGTAAGCATGATTTTTTTTTCAGCTCATGTTTCCATGTTGTGTTACGTATGCGAGATGTCTGAGCTGTTTTTTTTTCTTTCCAGATGATATCGGCTCGAATATTGAGAACTCTCATGCTGCAACTGCACAGGCAAGATCTCACCTTGCGCAAGCATCAAAAACTCAAAGAGCCAACTCTTCCATGGTAAACACTTGAAAGTTCTTGGTTGCTGAATTATTTGACTTACGTTGCTTAATATGGAAATTGTATGAGCACAACTGTGTGTCATGTTTGCTTACATTGACTTTTAGTCAGCTTATGATTAGCAATCCTGTTAATATACATAGAGGCAGCAACTTCTGCAGATCTGGTGGGTTGGCAAATAGGTCAAAGTACGGTTAAATGGGTTGAAACACTTTCTGTCTACGGAAATCAATTCTTATAAACATGTAGTGTGTCAAATATGATGAATGAATATAATATTTTTAATATAGTTTTTATGTAAAAAAACTACACACCGAGCGTTGACGTTCGACCCGTTTGACAGGTTTCCATTTTAGTTGATTATATTTAATTTTGCAGTTTGACCTGTTTGATATAAGGAATTACCGATATTAATATCTTCATACATGAATATGTTGAAATTTCTACCTCCAATTATGGAAACTTTTTTTCGAGTTCCTATGATGTTAATGTTCATGCCTTCTTTTTGTGCAGACTTGCTTGCTTTTGGTGATAGCCACGATCATCATTGCCCTAGTGATCATAATCGTTTTAGTTTGACCAGAAACCATCGTGCCCATATATATAAAGAAAACTTGTTTACGGGTCAGATGGAATCTGATGTGCTTCTATCAAGCTTCTTGGATTCTACATGGTTGATTCCTCCTCTGTTTCATTGTGTGATTATGTACTTGAAATTTAAATTTGTTTGCAGGGACTCTTTCTGTAATATTAACAAGTTTTATGTTCAGTTCTTTTAAGCCGTCATTCATTTAATAACTACACACAGGTTACTTATAAATTAAAAAGAGCGGAAAAAATGTTATTTGTACCCTGGTATGCATATAGCTGTGCTAATACACAGTTGTAGCATTAGGCCGCCGTGGCCCTCGGTGGGGCCTTCGAGTAAGATGAAATCTTTGGGGCTTCTTTAACCTTCCGTTATTCTTAAATAACTCCTGTTCGGAAGATACTAATAAGCACTCGGGCAATGGAGATGGGTATCTTAGCCGATCATAACAGTAACTATAGTACATGTACTTTTCTCGGAACCACTTATTTGCTTGGCGTTGCCGTGGAGTGATGGTGGCAAATTCTGAGGATTCGAGTTCATCAGTGGCATCATTGCAGTTAGTTGACGTTGCATCAGTTGGGTCAACTTGACAACCCTGGAGGACAAGGTCCTGTAACTCGGAGGTAAAGGGCTCAAACCTGTAGTCTACTTTGTGTCGGCCACCACCAGTAGCCCAGGAGGATGCGTCCCATACTGTGGCGTACGATGACATGGGCTTTGATGGGTAGTCGCCTCCCATATTCTCGTCACGTAAAACCTCCCGTATTGGGATTTCATCAACGTAAAATCTGAAGGAAACAAATACTCCATAAAATATTTAGAATGTAATTTTCTGCTATTAACCAACCAATTTTCTGCTAAGCTAACTTACATGATCTTGTCATGTGACCAAAAGATGCTGTATCGATGAAATTCCTTACTCGGATCAAACCAAAGCCTGTATCGCTCTTCACGGCCACGGGTAGTGCTACCGTTACCGTAGATGTTTGTCTGGAACCTCCATGGCTTCCCTCTTATATTTCCCAAAAATTCGAAGTCTAATTCGTCATGAGTCTTGGGAAACATATCTACATTAGACGTCTGCATCATATAAGTTATAATGATAGTCTATTAAAACTGTTTCGTTTAGTTATTAATAGCTTTTCGATACAGTCTGAAAGTTTTAAATTCCAGACAGAAACAAAGTGCTCATGATGTGGTAAATCTTTAGAGATGAAATAAGCTATAGAACTGCTTAAAAAGATTTTGTCTGATTATAAATAGCGATTTTATTTTTTAATTGAAGTTTTACAGAATTACACCAAAGTTTTCTTTACATTGATTTGGAGATGAGAATTTACGTACATAAAAGGAGGAGGGTTAGAAAATGAAGAGAGGGAGGAGAGGATGAAGGGAGGGAAGGGAGGGAGATTGTGGGGAAGAGACTCGAGGTGTACGGAAAGGGTCGGAACTTGGTCAGCCGTGGGGAAAAAGGTCGGATTGGGAGATGGCGATGGTCAAGGTGGAAAGCAGAAGGGACGGATGAAAAAACAGAGAAGGAGAGGCCAGGAAGGATTCATATCGGTCTTGCCTAGTCCCCATTGCGTACGCTTTCCTTTTTTTACCTTTCGCCCTTTACCTTCCTCCTAAATCCTAGTCCTTTTTTCTTTGTTCTAGATCTTTCCTCTCTCCTCGTCGATCGCTTTAACTTCTACGGCTACTATAACTATTCATCTATCTTTCTATGCCGTGTTGGATGCTCTTTCTGCCATTATTCCCTCATGATCTGCTTATCTCAGCATGTCGAGCCTCCCTTTTACTTGCCAGCGCATCTAAGTTACTACATGTGTATCTCCCTTAGTCTCTTTACATTTCCCTGTCACTCCTCCCATAATTCTCCTCGTCTTTCCCCTTCACCTATTTTACCTCATTATTCTTGTTCCTTGTTTTTTCACTTTCTCTTCCTTCCTTTCCACTAGACGCTTCCTTTCCGTTCTCCCCTCTGCTAGTCCCCCTCGTTCTTTGTTCTGACTCAGCCTCCTGTTTCTGTTACTTCCTTCCTTCTTGACCTCCTCTCCTCGCCCTTTCTGTCCTTTTCCCCTACCTATAGTTAACTCCCTTCTCCTATGATCTTCTACCTGTTGTCCGATAAGCCTTTTATTGTTCTATGCGACGATCCTATTACGTCTCCCGCTTTTTTCGCTGTTATCTGTTTCTCGTAACCTGAACCTCCCTTAGCGTCTTACCCTTCCCTCATCCTCCTATTTTTTACCTTCTTTCTAACCCTTTTCCTTCTCTTTCCCCTCCTTTCCTCCATGGCTTCCCTCTTATATTTCCCAAAAATTCGAAGTCTAATTCGTCATGAGTCTTGGGAAACATATCTACATTAGACGTCTGCATCATATAAGTTATAATGATAGTCTATTAAAACTGTTTCGTTTAGTTATTAATAGCTTTTCGATACAGTCTGAAAGTTTTAAATTCCAGACAGAAACAAAGTGCTCATGATGTGGTAAATCTTTAGAGATGAAATAAGCTATAGAACTGCTTAAAAAGATTTTGTCTGATTATAAATAGCGATTTTATTTTTTAATTGAAGTTTTACAGAATTACCATAGTTTCTTTACATGATTTGGAGATGATAATTTACGTACATAAAAGGCCACGACAATGCCGGCAGTGTGCTCCGTAGGCAATTTGATCTTCGCACTAAAAAATCCATAATTGTAATAATCGGTCGATATAATACCAGAACCTGTTTGAAATCATCTAGAAAAGTAAATAAAATCTTATGAAAATACGTAAACAAACTTTTAATCAACTTTCAAACACAAAATTGAAAAAAACTCATATATACTCTGATATATATAAAACGTAGATACCAGATTGACGATTGAGGAGGAGACGAACGCTCGTGTCATCTTCAGATCGATCAATGTTAAAGTCGCTGAACAAAGGAGCATACCCTTGATCAAAGGTTATCGTGTTTAGATCAAAAGCTATTACTGTTTTTATAGAATTATTACAACCAAATATATCGTTAACGACCCATAAGGTAAACATGAGGACGCTGTAAGACCACAACGAACAAGATTTTCTCCTACCACGATGATAACATCGACATCTTTGATCCATAATGGTATCTTTGTCTTGAATGAATCTTTTTTACACGCATGAATAAACGTATAAAGCTATTAAAGGATTGAAAATCGAGAGAAGAACATAGAATTCAACGATGAAGGAATGAAGAAGAGACCCGAGAGAGAGGCTTATTTGGTTCAATGGTGATATTGCCTTTAATATTTTGTTTCTTAGCTATTTTTAACACCTAATTACCATATGCTACTCTTGCAGGATACATATTTTTTGATATCCTAAGATTAGTCTTGAACTATTAACATTTTGAAATTCGATATCCTAAGATTAGCCTTTCATATTTCAACAAAACACCATGTTGTAATGTATTAGTACCCGACTACCCGGGACTCAAACTTTTAGTATCGTGTTCGTCCATGTGGGACAAGAATCGGTATCCCAAGCTCTTCGATCATAGTTTTTCAATATCGACTTATTCATTCATCTTGAAACTCTCATCACTGGCGTTTGCTAACCTAAATTTGTTCGGGGGCCGCTAACCCTATGTGGCAGCCATGACCCTACTCTGCGCCCTCTCATTTCTTCATCCTCCTTCATTTACCTCCAAAAAAGGAGAAGCAAATCAACATCATTCCTGGGTCTTTAGTCCTCTAGTAACATATTTTCCTTTTAGGCGGGCCATTAATTGGTAGTATTGCATTGGGTGAGAGATTGGGTATTCAAGGTTGTCAAGGTTCTCCAACTCTAACTGTGTTTTTAAAAACTGTTGGAAAAATATGGTTTTGTAAAGTGAGGTTTTGCAAACTTTGAACACCATTTAACGTATGTAGATGTTATATATCTTTGTATTAGAGTGGGGCTTTGTGTTCTCCTCTATGAGAGCTTCGCAACGAGCTAAAGTATGTCCAAAGTGGAGTTAAGATGAATGAGATATCGTGTCTCAAAGTGAGGCACGTGGAATACAAAATCTGAGAAACAAGAACTATCTCACATCGCTCAAAGTGTGAAGTGGGAATGGGTTTATAAGGAACCTTTTGTAGTGACTGGGGTGCAAAAAAATGGGTTTCTAGGCCAAGATGGGTTCGGTTCCACTAAACTCATGCGAGCCCGCGCGACCTGCGGACACGAATGCTGTTTCGAAAGCTTGCCTACGCGCCTATCTTTTTGCTACCAGTTTTTGTAATCCAACAGATTCAAATGTTGAATATATCAACATTTCAAAATCGTGTGTATAGATAGACCCGGCTGAATTTCAGCAACTATCTTTGGCTTGTTGACCAAGATAGGGTTTGCCTATATAAAGAACCATTCTCATTCATATTTTAGAAGACAGAAAACATACTCCAAATATACCATACTCAGCAGCTTTTGAGCAGTCTTTCCAGCAGTTTTCATCGATCCTAAACCTTGATCCTTTCCGTAATCTTTCAGGTCAGATTGTCTAGTCCGGCTGTACAACAACTTTGGATGTTGTACTCTGGGAAACAGACGGCGAATCTGTTTTAAGAGAATCGTGTTAAACACGAGCCTCGTTCTTTTACTGCTTTTATTATCTGTTATTCTTTCGGTTAATTTACTTGTTAATGTTATTCGATCTACACTAATAAAAGTATGCAGGTTTCCCAACAAAAACTTCAATTTCATTGTGATTTGGTTAGCCACATATACGACGGTGTGATCACCTTGATTTCGTCTTGCAAGCTTTGAAGTTGTAAAAATCTCAGATTTCATGTTGGCTTCCATAAGACGAATTGAATTTTTAGAAGTGTAGGATCCCGTTAACACTTCACTTCATACAATCGATCACGAAATCAAAACTAGAAATGAGAAAGAAAGAGTTGTTCTAGAGAGAGAAACTAGAGAGAGAATTGAGAGAGAAAAGAGAAAAAGATATTTCTTAG
>BQNB010206284.1:0-10557 GCA_026074375.1 Tanacetum coccineum | reverse complement strand
TTATAAGCCTTGAAAAAGTGCTCGCCAAACACAAGGGCCGGAGTTGTAATTCTCTCATAGTACCAAAAAGCGCGGGTCAAATGCCCGGGTCAAACTACCCGTGGATCCATTCCTCATCCAATCACAACCAAGCCCCCAACCCAATTACCCGACCTTAACCCGAACCCTTAACCCGACCTACCCGGTTAAACTTATAACTCAATAACACTTACTGTTCACTTCATTTACCCCCAAAACGGATTTACCCTCACTCACACACACATGAACACACACGAACACCCATGAACCCTAGTTTCTAAACTACTCACCCACACACTAATTAACCATAGGGTTAATATCCCCCTCACAACCCGTAACCCATCCATCACTTTCAATTACCCTTAACCCAATCCACCGTGGCTAAAAGAAGGATCGCGATTGGGTGATGTGACGTGTGTGATTGTTTACCTCACATAACTAACACACTGTCCACATCATCGATCCGGGTTGATACACATTTTTAATCCAACGGCTTACATTAGAGTTCAAGGAGAGAGAAGAGATGGAGGGCCAAGATGAAGAAAAGAAGGATCGAGAAGAAGGTTAGCTCAAGCTTGGGGTATAAATACCCCCCCCCATCATTCCAGCTTGTGGTGTATTTTTTTTATAATTAATTTTTTAATAGTTAAATTTTCAGTTTTATATTTTTTTTGTTTTCGATTCAGTATTGAGTAGTTGATTGTAATTTCAATTTCATGTTTTTTTTTCAATTTCGTATTGTAAACTTTATTTCAGTTTTTAATAAAAGATCTATTTCATATTAATTTGTGTTACATCTAAATTCTGTCAAAAATTTGGTATTTGTGTTTGTTATTATTGTCATTTGATCAAGTCTTGATACCAACCTGGAATTGGATGGCTGCTATGGTATCAAGAGGGTGTTTTAGAGCTGAGGGTCAGCTTATAGGTTAGATTAGGTTAATGATTTTGATTTAGGGCTTATGTGGATTAAGCCATAAGCCCACACAGCTTATTGTTTCTTTCTTGTTCTTGCTGAATCCAAGGTACATCTTATTTAAGTTTACATTTGTTCTGTTTCTTTCTTTTAATAAGCTGTTAAGTATTATAGTAAAATAAGCTATGAGGTTTTGTTAATGTTTGATTAAGCATAATATTGAGTAGTTAAAATTCTGTCAAGTGCCCTTTTATTTTGCTTTGTTGATCTAGTTGATAGGTAGGTTACTAAGCTTCTAGAGCTTATAATCTGATAAGCTTATTTAGCTTATTTTAAATAAGTAAAAGTTTAGTTTCAAATAGTTTTAGCTTTTTAAAATCTGTTGCTAATAAGCTGTTTAAGGGATGCTGTTTGTTAGTTGTAAGAGGTTGCAGGGGCCTGTTCTGTTTCTTTTTCATAATTTCAGTTAGTATTAAATTTACACAGTTAGTCCTTGTTGGTTACTTTGTTAGTCCTTAGTTAATTGCATAATTAGTCCTTTTAATTTTCATAGTAAGTCCTTTGTTAGTTTAATTGTTAGTCTGTTAAGTCCCTAGGTTAAGGGACTGTTTCTGCCATTAGTTCAATCTTTGTGTTTTTTTTATAAAACTTAAATTTAACCCGCCTACCCTTAACTTTCTGTTATGGCACTTTCGGCCCATGTGTTTGTTTGGATTTAGTTAAGTTTTATAAAAATAGTTTTTTTATAAATAATAAATTAGGTTTTTAGTTTAATTAGTTAAATTAGTTTTTAATAAATAGTTTAAAATTAGGGCTTTTAATAAAATTAATTTTCTGCATTTTTTCTCTTTATAAAAAGTATTTTTATAGAATTTTTAGTTTAAGTTTTATATTTTTAAAAATTAATTTTCAAATTTAGTTTTAAAACATTTAATTTTCAAACCTTTAGTTTTTTTTACTACGGACCACCCAGTCTAACCAACTAGATGGCTAGGGGTATAAAAGAAACCCTCTCCACACATGGAGAGGGTGTTGGTTGCATTTGTTCACATTATAACTCACCTTTCTCTCTCTAATCTAAGTTTCCAAGTTCTTTTCTTTCTCTCTCTTTTTCTTTTCTTATTGCCGGCTCATTTGAGCTTATTTGGGTTTACTTATTAGTTGTGAAAGGATTAATATAAGACTAACACCCTTTAAAAGGGAATGTGATAATAATATGGATCCAAGGCTAAAAGGGGTAAAAATGTAACGTGGAAAAAGGTAAAATAATAAGGGTCAATAAATGAAAGATATGATAAGGGTTGAAAGTTAAAACGGATAATAGGAATAAGAATGTTACGTCGAAAGTGTATAAGTAGGATGATTTATAATCTCCTTATTTAAATGGATTGGGATGCCTCTTCATTTAAATAAAGAAATTATGAATCACCGAACCATAAGTTTATATTTATTTATTTGCGTTGATTGGGACGCTTCTCAATGTAAATAAAGAAGTATAGAAGAGTGGGCTTAGGTGTTCTCGACATAGTATAGGAGGAATTAAGGAATTAGAGAATGAGAGTCTAAAATTAGTTAGATATCACAGGAAATAAGATAAGCAAAATAAGAAGTTAAGTGCGACTTTTTTTGTAGAGACTTTAGAGAGAAAGTGAAGTTTTAGACGTTAAGGGTATAAGATGAAGGAGAAAAGTTAAATTGAAGTTATAATATGCCTTATAGCATAGTGTAATGACTATAGTGGTCGCTAAGTATTATTAGCACCTTAATGTGAATTTAGAAGGAAATAGTAAAAGTATTGAATTATTACAAGTGACTTATGGTCCTTGATGAAAATTTACTAAAAATAAGCAACGAAAAAAAGTGTTATAATGGAAACGGTAAAAAGAATGTCAAGATGGTTATGATAAATAAGAAAGTATAAGCTAATGTTGACGTATGATAAGTCAAGATAATGCAATTTCTCAAGTGACATGTAGTCCTTGACGAAAATTCTTAGAAAGAAGTAAAGAAAACAAGATGTTATAGTGAAAACGTTAAAGGAATGATGGTATAACTATGGTAAAATGCGAAAGTATTAGTTAATGTTTGATTTATGTAAAGTCAAAATAGGAAAGTTTCCAAATGACATGTAGACCTTATGGAAAATTTTAGATAAGAAATAAGTAAGAATGCAACGTTAAAGTAAAAAGGTTAATATAATGATAGATTGGGAATGGTAAAATGGCTACGATAAAATACGAAGGTATTAGTTAATATTTGAATCATGAAAAGTCAAAATGCTATAATTTCCCACAAGGACGATATAAATTTCTTGATGAAAATGGTAAATATGTGATTAAGAGCGTTGAATAAGAAATGAGTTAGCTAAAAGGATAAAATTGGAAATAGTAATATGTCACCTAAACGACGTTTGTCATTAGAAAAAGTGTAAACGTGATAGAAACGAGCGAGAAGTAGAACATGTTAAGGATAATTAGAGGCGTTATAGCATGGCTAGAGTTGCAAAACCTCATAGGTTGATGCAACTAGTTGGGTATATTTTGAAAGTACTAAGAAGGAATGAAGGATCAAATGTGATCAAGTTTTGGTTAGTATTATACGAAGAGATTTCGGGGACGAAATCTAAATAAGGGGGTAGATTTGTAACACCCCAAAACCGAGTTTTAAGTATTTAATTACGAAAAGGTCATTAGGTAAGTTTGACTATGACCTTAGTGTTAGAGTATGCTCGTGTCATAATAATTAATTATATGGCTAGACACATATGAACCTATAGGGTCACACACATATACACTGAGGTACCGTTTATACATCGTGTTTATTGTATTTACGGTATAAATCCACGTAACACGGGATAACTATCGGGCTTCTAATAACTAAGTATTGTACTTAGTTAATGGGACTTGGAAAACATAAGAGGAGGCCCATATGAGCCCATATGTGGCCGGCCATCTAATGGTCAAGGGAGGGGATAAGATTGTTTTTATTCTAGTCAAATTTATATATGGATGATCTCTTTATTATGATCTCCTAATTAATTTGATTGATAACAACTTGCCTAATATCTCTCCCCTCCTCTCCCTTACAAAAACACGGCACAACACACTCATCTTGAGGGTTTTTTGTGTTCTTGTTTTTCTATCACTTTGTATCTAGTTTATTCAAGGTGAATTCCAAGGTTACGGGCTTAAGACTAGCATCAATTGGTATACATCATAGAGGTGATCTCCATTGATCACTTGGTTTCATTTGGTGTTTTGTGTTAGGGTGAAGGTCACCGTTTGATTCTACCAATCACGCTACAAAGGTATTACTTTTCTTGTTTTTCTTTGATTAATCATATGACTCTCTGGATCCGTTGGTAGGTGCTTGTACTGCTGCGTTTAATATTTGTTTATATGATATTCATTTAATTCAGCACCTATAGTAGTATCACGAGCCATCATATGATGTCATATGATCATCTTGTATGCATAAAAATGGCTAAAAACACGTGTTTTTTATGGATTCAAAAGGAAGATTTTAAAACAGCCCTTAGGGCCTATTTTTTGAAAATAATTCGACCCAAATAGGGTCTTATGATCTGTGATTTTGATCCCATAGCCATTTGTTATGCATACTTTAATTGGTTTTGTTATCGGGTACGTGTAAAAGGGCCTAAATCGCGCGTTTTGGAACGATTCTTGAATCGGTTTTAAATCAGCCCCTTGGGCATTATTTTCTGAAATAATATGGTTATTATAAGGTCTTTAATACAGTACTAAGTGATCCTTAAGCCATTGGTTACACGTACAAATCGGGGTTTTAATTCTAGTTAATTTATTTCTTCGATTCGTTGGCTAACAATTTATTTCTTGTTAATTATTTTGTATCCATGGAAAATACATGCATGTTTGGCCATGGACTTAGCCAACACCTTGTTAATACATGATATTATGGTATTATTATGTTGTGTATGCAAAGCCGATGAAAACCTTGACCACTTGTGACTTGATTCGCTAGTTATTGCATTTAATTTCAGTTTTGGGTTTGCCATTGTTTCGGCTTCTTTTTGTATGCTTTTAATTTTCATTGTAGCCATTGTTTGGGCATTTTACAGTAGTTAGATGATAGGATAAATGTATTTAATTATCAAATTATTGTAACCGTTATTTGGATGCGAATGGCGCAAGAGTTAAAGGCATAAAGTCAAATTCGGAGCTGCTAGAGTGACTTCCACTAAAAATGGATTTCCCGGAGTTCTACAAGGAGTTAGAGGCTGAATTTTGGGGAGCAGGTGTAAAACTCATGGGGCTACAATTTCTTCAACTGTAGCTCAGATTGGGGAAGAATCCTTCTAGGAGTTTCAGGCCCGTCAAGTCAGCTGAAATTTTATGGCAGTTTTGGGCTTCAAGTCCATTTAGGGTTTCACTTGCTCATGATGGTTCTTGGAGCAAGTAGGAGCCCTCCTTGTGGTTGTGTGGTTAACCCTTTAGTTGACTTCTTGGCTCTCGTGATGGCTCACGAGACCAAGCATAGGTTATTTCATCGGTTGAGGCTTTGCATACTTGTGGTTGTGTTTGTTTGTTTGCTTTATATATGTTTGAAATGTATATAAACTTGCAAATATTTTTATAAAACTAAAAAGAAAACACAAACCCATTTTAGAAACTAAATCTTTGACTTAGTTTAAAGTTTAAATATGATTTGAAACTAAACACTTATTTTTTATATAAATAACACTAAATAAATGTTATGATTGTTATTTAATTTATGTATTGTTCAAACTAATATTTAGTCCACTTAGGTTATATATTAGTCATGAAAATGAACAACTTGACATACATAAAAGATATAAAACAAGTATTAGACTTAAGTTAAAAATGTTTTTAACTTGTGCTACGAAGGATGAATGCATGCTTCCTCGTACACACTTTTTGATCATGTATTTATCAAAAATAATACCCGTCAAATTTAAGTCATGCCATCCAATTGGTTGAGATCACTTGCAATTATTTTTTGCTCTGCGTGAGACGTAGGTGAATTGTAACCCAAGGTGATTATTCTCTATGCGTAAGATCTGGATATATTCTCGCATGTTCTTGCATTGGATGACTTAATCAAGTTAAGCAGGTGAGACCTTGGCTCGAGGCAAGGATGGGACTAAACATGCCAGCCTGACATTGTTTCTCCGGTTACAAATGTCATGAGTCCCATATGATCTAAGAATTGCACAGGTTTTGCAATTGGTGAACGTCACCTACCTATTGAATCTATCATTGCTAACCTCAATGAAGATCTTAGCCTTTTTGTAAAATTAATTGTTTTATAAATATAAACTTGGGTAGTTAATTTTAAAAGGATTAATTATTGAAAATACTAAAATCTTGAACTTTATTTTATAGATGGCTGCAAATCAAACCACAAACAACAACTCAATCAAGTCAATTCTTGATAAAGATAAGTTAAATGGTAGCAACTTTTTGGACTGGTATCACAACCTGAGGATTGTCCTCGGGAATGAAAAAAAGTTGCACCACCTGGAAGAGGCCTCACCTGAAGCGCCTCCTGCCACTGCAACTGCTGCTGTTCGCAACGCCTACACTCGTAGGGTCGTTGAACAACAAAAAGTAGCTTGTCTTATGCTGGTTGGCATGACCCTCGAGATCCAAAAGAACTTGGAGGACCGGCCAGCATTTGAGATCCTACAGGAACTGAAAACTATGTTCCAGCAGCAGGCTGAGCAAGAACTGTTTGAAACTGTCAAGGCATTTCATGCTTGCAAGCAGGAGGAGGGGCAATCTGTCAGCACCTATGTACCGAAGATGAAGACCTACTTGGATCAGATGGAGCGTCTTGGCTTTTCCATGCCTCTAGTCCTTGGAGTGAACATGATTTTTTACTTCACTCTCAAGGGATTATGACCAGTTCATACAAAATTATAACATGTACGGCATGGGGAAGACTATACATGAACTGCATGCCATGCTAAAACTTGCAGAAAAGGGTATACCCAAGAAAACTCATGCTGTCCTAGCTATAAGGCAAGGTCAAATCCAGAAACCTAAATCGCAAGCACGAGGCAAGGGAAAGCAAAGAGGCAAGGGAAAAAGCAAGTTGGCTTATGATCCCAAGTACAAGATCCCCCCCACCTGCTAAAAAGGAGCATCCTGCTAAGGACACTGAGTGTCACCACTGTCACAAGACTGGACACTAGAAGAAGAGCAAAGCCAGTACATCTAGCATATAAGGTATCTTCACTATAGAACTGTTCTCATTTCCTAAAAGTAATTCCTAGATTTATGACACTGGTTGTGGCACTCACATTTATAATACAATCCAGGGGCTTAGAGGATATCAAAAGTTGAATAGAGAAGCTTTGGATCTGTATGTTGGCAATGACAACACTGCAGCTGTCGAAGCCATATGGAGCTTTGATCTTACCCTCCTTAGTGGAATGATTCTTGTACTAGAAAATTGTCATTTTCCCCTACTATTACAAGAGGGGTTATTTCACTTTCGCGTTTATAGGATAATGGTTTTCGTCATAAATTTATGGATAATGGTGCTATTTCAGTTTATAGGGATAATATATGTTATTTTAATGCTTTTCCACGTGATGGCATTTTTGAGATTGATATGCATAATCATATATCCACTGAAAATTCTATATACACATGTAGCAACAAGAAAACCAAGCACAACTTGGATTCTACTTTTCTATGGCATTGTCGTCTTGGCCATATAAACAAGAAATGCATCGAGAAGCTACAACACGGTGGGCTTCTTAAGTAAATTGATGATGAGTCTTTTGACGTATGTGTATCTTGTATATCTGGCAAGATGGCAAGAAAGCCTTTCACTCATGCAAGTGAAAGAGCTGATGATCTACTTGGGATCATACATAGTGATGTATGTGGACCATTTAGAACCACGTCTAGATAAGGTGCTAACTACTATGTTACTTTTACTCACGACTTCAGTAGATATGGTTATGTTTACTTGATTAAACATAAACATGAAGTTTTTGAAATGTTCAAAACTTTCCAAAACGAAGTAGAAAATCAACTCGGAAAGACTATAAAAGCACTTTGATCGGATCGAGGAGGCGAATATTTAAGTCAAGAGTTTTTAGATCATTTAAGGAGTCGTGGGATCATCTCACAACTTACTCCTCATGATGACATCAAATAACATCACTTTATTATATCATTTATCCCATCTATTTTGCCTACTTTTATATAATTATTACATTATTTGGTACTTAATCGATTTAAAGTTGATAAATGTAGTAATTCCAGAGTGTTTTGTGAAGATATGCTAAAAGGTGCATAAATTGGAGCTAAAACGAAGACATTTGAAGATTTATGAAAATTCACCAATACGCCGTATCAACCTATCTAGATACGGCGTATCGAGTATTTTTCAGAAACTATAAATAGAAGACTCAAAAATGAGTTTTAAGTGTGCAATATCATATTCTATATACCATGCTCATCAGAGACGAATTTTAGAAGAGAAGATCAGCCATAAAGGTCAAGCATTAATCACGACTCCATAGAAGACATCGTGTAATTTTTACTCTCTTAATCGTTCGATTTCAATTGTTTGATTACGCTTGTATAAGATTGGGATAGTGGACTACCAGTATATAAAACACCTTCAAACAATAAGTGGGTAAAGTCCCGTTGGGCTAGAGTTTTAACAGGATCACCACTATTTTAATTCTCTAAGATATATTATAATTAAACTAAAGGATGCTTTATGCGGATGCATTATGTGTGACATGATTATTTGTGTCTATGTCTTAGGATGATGTCCCGCCTAAGTCTTAAGAATGATATGCCGCTTTGAGATAAGTAAATCATTGCACTAAAACAAACAAACCAGCGTTGAACCGGATTTAATATGGCTAATACAGTTTTCTATCATTTGGCTTGTACCGCTTTTTTTTCTTCTGATATTCATCTTTTGGGTTTATTATGTATTGAATTGGTATTTGTCATTACTAAACCTGTGCTAGTCTCTCAGGCTGAATCCCCTATTTCATTAGACAACGTACATAACATAGGTTTAACCAGTAAATAAACTAATTAAAATACTGATAGAATATAGGATTAAATTTCCACTCTTAGTGTTCGACACCCTACTTACCGCGAACTCCATCTTGACCGGGTACACTGCTCGTTAAAGTGTTATTTTAGGTTTGTCGGCTAAATATAAATGTAAAACTTGACAATCAAATAATTGATCCTACATGATAGCACATCAGGTTTTTGGCGCCGCTGCCGGAGAGTGAAATAATTAAACCTTATTCTTATCAGTATTTCTAACCATTAATTAATTAGTTTAGTGTAATCTAATCATTTAAATTCTGTTTGTATTTATTCGCATTGTGTGTTTAAATTGTTTATTTAAATTCCTGCATTACTCAATACGACGTATTCAATTCATTGAATACGGCGTATTAGTCCATTTTACCTTTTTCTCTATTGCAAGGTTGATTACAGGAAAAATGGACGACCCAAATATCACCATGGAGGAATACATCAGACTGGAAGAAGAAAAAGCTCGAAGACATGGTCGCACGTTCAATTGGCAAACTGCCACATTCGGGAAAGTTAAAAACTATGAAGATGAGGACGACCATCCCATTGACTTCGAAACTGAATTCCCGGCCATAGTCTTTGACACTACATTAACAACAATCCAGTCTGAACCCACGGTATGTCCTCCTAACGAAAACGAGCTAGATTTCAGAATTTCATTAGACGAATCCGACGATGAAGATTACACGGTAATTTTTGATGAAAATTCATTTTCGTATAAAATAATTTCTGTCAATGATTTAAAAGAAACGTATTCGGGAGATGATAAACCTTTGTCTCCAAACCCTACGGCTGATTATTTTGATGAATTAGACTACTTTAATGATCTGGAAAATGAATTTCCAGCCATTGTTTATAACGATGGCTTAACGTCTAAATCAGATTTTGGAATTAGACCTCTTATAAATTCTGAATGTATCGATGAAATTAATTTAATTGATGAAACATCATTGTCTGAATATGATGAAGAAATTGTTTTGCGTTTTAATGATCTATTCAACGATATTCATCCCGATGATTTAAAATCAGAAAAAGACAATGATGATAATGATATCGGTATAATACAGTCTTCAGAGGATAATGAAATTACGCATGGGGAAAATGGGTTTTCTGAAACAAGTCACGATAAAATCATTAAAACTTTTGAAACAGGAAGTTTTGTCATTAACTTAAATATCATGATCTGGAATTATTACGTAAATGGAATGCTATTCTTTCTTATAATAAATCTATATATGCCGTATGGCATTCCGTTCGACCCTAAGCGGTATTACAAGGATGGTTCTCATACAAGCGTTGCGGAGGCCAAGGTACGTTCTCTTTTAAAACTTTGAAAATTAGCCTCCATACGGCGTATAGCTACATCTATACGCCGTATCAGTTTAATGTCTGATATGCTGTATCAGACAAATCCTTATATGGCGTATCTAGCGTGGGTATAAAAACCCAGCTAGATACGCCGGATCGTTTCACATAAACTTTTTACCCGTAATAAAAAATTTATTTTCACCGTGCACTTTAATTTTGAAAATCTCT
>BQNB010206283.1:0-10557 GCA_026074375.1 Tanacetum coccineum | reverse complement strand
GTGGGATAAGGGAGCACAAAAGGGAAGAGTTTTTGATTTTCTAGTTAAGTGTAAAGTGTGTAGATGATAGTTCTTGCATGCAAGTAGTATATATATATATATATAAGGTGGTCAAAAGTGTGCATTAGGAGTCCAAGGAACATGAGGAGGGTTTTAAGGGGTCTTGGTCATGGTCTTTGGTCAAAGAAACATTTCTAGCTAGGTTTTAATGGCAAAAGATGTACAAAGACCAAGTTGTGTAAAAATTGTGTGCTCTATGTCTCTAATGGTGTTGTTGCCGTGAGTTAGGGGGAGGGAAAAGGGTTTTAGAAGCCTTTTGTTATTTAACACTTTATCTAGTTACATATATGAAAGTTACAACTTGTATATTTTCATAAAAGATGTTTACTTGCATGCATTTGTATATTGTTTTATTTTCTAGTGCACAAAGTGTAAAGTAATATTAACTTGGGTAAATTTAATAAAACTTTGAGTGTTGGGTACAATCGTGGGTATTTGTTGAAGCGTAGAAAAGTTTTGCCGGTTCCGGGTATGCCTAAACGTATTTTATTGCGAAACGTATTTAATTTACGTAACCAATAAAAATAAAATGAACAAGGATCATAATTATTCTCAAAATAATTATTTAATACTTGATTGATGTAAACGCTTAATTGTTTGATGCCCGTTTACATTGAACGCTAATTTTTAGCTTACGCGATTTAGCTTAACATTTATGATTTAAAGCAAATGCGTACAATACAAAAGGTACATTGTGGATTTATCGACGTCGTCAATGACTTGAAAACACAGGGTGTTATAGACTTCCCCCGTTAAACGAGCCTTGTCCTCAAGGCTCACGATGCAGCACTTGACGACGGTGTGGTCTTGGTGAAGAGGTGTGGATATTTCTTCTTGAATTGGTCTTCACGTTCCCACGTGAACTCAGGACCTCTCTTGGAGTTCCATCGAACCTTGACTAATGGGATCCGGCTTCGCTTCAACCGTTTAACTTCACGGCCCACTATTTCTAATGGTTCCTCAACAAAATGAAGCTTGTCATCAAGATGAAGTCCATCCAACGGAACGGCTAATGGTTCGTCGGCATGACACTTTTTCAGATTAGATACATGAAACGTATTATGAACTCTGCTCAACTCTTCTGGAAGTTCAAGCTTGTAAGCAACTTCTCCAACCCTTTCTATCACCTTAAAAGGTCCAACATACCTAGGGTTTAACTTCCCCCGTTTGCCAAAACGTACGACCCCTTTCCAAGGCGAAACTTTAAGCATAACTTTATCCCCGACTTGGAATTCCATTGGTTTACGCTTCAAGTCAGCGTAACTCTTCTGTCGATCACGAGCGGCTTGCATCCTTTGCTTGATCTGGATGATTTTCTCAGTGGTCTCTTGAATTAGTTCTGGACCGAGTATTTGAGCTTCTCCAACTTCAGTCCAACAAACAGGTGAACGACACTTTCGACCATAAAGTGCTTCGAATGGTGCGGCCTTGATGCTAGCGTGATAGCTATTGTTATATGAGAACTCGACTAATGGCAAATGGTTAACCCAACCCTTTCCAAAGTCGATTGCACAAGCACGCAACATAACTTCTAGTCCGAAAAAGCTTGTTTGTAATGGTGTTGTTGTTTTGTGTTGTTTGTTGGTTGTGTGTTTTATAAGTTTTTTTGTTGATTAATGGGGAATTAGTAATGGGGATTGATGATCATTCTTCTCTTAATTCGGAGTGTCGTAAGATGTTAGGTGATAACCAGACGTAGTTAGTTAATTTGATCGAATCTTTGTGGTATACGCTTTGTCTGTTGGTGTTGTGTTGGTTGTGGTGGGGAACCTTGAAGTTGATCAAAAAGGTCATCAATCCTCGGGTGGTGGGGATGTGGGAATCGTGGATACGATTCTTTGGTCAAAAATGGTTAACTTATTTAGCTCCACGATAATCGATATTGCCACTTACGGAATGATCCGGCCTTCTTCTTAACGAACAACACTTAGAGCTCCCCAAAAGTGAAGAGCTCGGTTGCGAAATTAAAAACCCTTTCTATAATAGTTCCTTCAATTGATCTAACAAAACTTTCAATTCAGTAACGGTGCCAAAAGGTTTTTTATGGTTGCATGTTTGACGACAGGTGCGGCTTTCTTTACCGGGCAACCAAGCATCCAATTCTAAATTTCAAATTATTTCCGAGGTGGTGGGGAAACATACGATAAGTCCACTGGATTTCATCAGGAAAACACCTCAGGTAAGTTCGAATCACTGGATGTCTTTGCAACTGTTCTTGACGTTTCTTTCTCTGTCACTTGAGTAAGAACAACTTCTAGGATACCTTCTTTTCTATGTATTTTCTTGCTTATGATGCAGGGAATATCACTTTTATCGTGTATGCACCAATATTACCCTTTAACAACTAATGTATTGTTTTGTTGGGCACATTGTACCTCTCTTTTTACCACAACACAGGATGACGGCCATCTGCGATTCTACCACACCAATGCAATTCCAATTATTACATCGAACGTACCTAACTCTATTGTCATGAGATCAATGTCAAATAAGTGGTCAAGTAAATTCAGAGTACAACCCTTTTGTTATAGTATTGGTGCATACCACTTTTTCGTCGGCTAGTTTAACTAGTATTTAATTTGGCTGGTTTAATATCTAGTAAAAGGCTAAGTCTAACATCCATAAAACTTTTATCTGCTCCCGAATCAAACAGTATTGTAACATAACGATTATTCAATAAGAACGTACCAGTCACGACATTCGGGCCCTAGTTATGTTCGGCATCACGGATGACATACGCTTGACCTCGCACGTTTCCACCTTGTCGATCAGCTCTCTTTGGGCATGCATTGCTCTTGTGGCCTCTCTCACCACATTCATAACAAACTACAGCTGATCGAGCATTGATACTAGAAGCCACATTCTTACTTTTGCAGTCCTTTTCCTTGTGTCCCATTTTTCTACAATTGTAGCACTTTGGTAGGCACTGACCAAAATGACATATCCTACAACGGTTACATTTAGAAGCAACCCCAGTTTGGTTTGCTCCTGCATTTTGAGTAGTGGTCAGAGCCTTAGCTTTCCCATGTCTTTGATTGTTGTTCTGGTTGTGGCATTGTTGTTCTGGTAATTTCTCTGGTTGTTGTTGTTGTTGTTGTTGTTTTTCTCCCACTTTCTCTTGTTGCTTTCAGCAATTCTTTTAGCTTTGGCTTGTAACTTCTGTTCCATTAGGGTATGAGCCATTCGGACAGCCTCATTAAGAACAACATGTCTGGAAGAAGTTGTGTTTCTCTTTTAATGTGGTCGCGGCAAGCCATTGTGGTATGCCTCCACTTTCTATATCTTTTCGGTCGGCACTTCGGATCCATTTTGGGCATAGCAGGGTCCAAGTCATTGAACCTTTGGGTGGTTTTGTAAGCATGAGTATATGGGATCTTTCACCTTGAGTTCCACAAATTCAACTTCCATTCTTTGTATTCTTCTGGCGGATCAAATTCTTTCTCTCTATTATTTTCATTATTCCAGACGTTGGCAATTAACCACCTCAAGCCCCAAGGTGGCAACCTAAGAGTTCCACCATGTCAGGGCTCGACCCTGAAGTGTAGCCACAACAAACTTTACCTTGTTTCTCTCTGCACATTCGCTGATGCTGAAAACACTTTCCGTTTTCTCGAACCAACGGCTTAACTCAACAGCACCTTCGTTGCCGTGGAAACTAGTAGGGTTACATTTCATGAAACTTGAGTACGTACATTCACGTGCAGGTGGTGCCCCACCTTGGCCTCCTGCATTTTCCCCGATATTACAGCCGGGTCCGCCGGCTCCATTTGTGTTTCCTCTTGTAGCACGATCCTGAGCAAGTGCTGCAGCCACCCTATCAGAGACAAGCTTCTCAATGGCGGCTTGGGTCATTGCTCTTGGCGGCATGATTTGTCCCATTATCATTAGAAAACTCAATGAGTTATTTCATACAATGTTTAACCATAACATGTATAAGCAATCAATTCAAGGCAAACAGAATAAATCCACATGTCTAAAACAATCATTGCCTAAAAGTGATCACACACTATCATATGATAATCAAGGATTGTAATTCTTCGTCCATCATAAATGATAGTACAGGTTAGAATTGTTTTACCAAAACAGATAAAGTCAATTACAATCATAAGCTACAGGTCTATAAACCGGACATGCCCGGTTTAGTGATAGCATAATAAAGAGACTCAATGAATCCTACATACAGATGATATTTGTGGGGATCCACGGTGGCTGTGACGGCTGTGGGTCACTAGTAGTAGCAGCATCATCGCCCTCATTCTGGTGGCAGCATCTCTAACCATGACTTAGGGATACTCGTTTTCGAGACGACGATTAGGACGGGGGAGAGGTCATCAGGGTCACATTGATCAAACATGAGCTACTGGAAGCAGAGTAGGCTGCCACATATGTCTTTCACGTTAATGTCTGAAAGGGTGTATGGTGCATCTGAACCTCAAAGGGACACTGTTCAGATTATGGTTAGGTGCCAATGAAAAGCGATCAAAATCCCTTTGAGTCGATTCTAACATCGTCTTTCAATTTCATTTTTTCTTTCGGTCTCCCTTTACTAACTCTAGAAAACTTGATCTTCTAACGGTTCACACAACTCCGCCTGGTGAGTGCATGTTGACATTAATTTTACTCCTTAAATTAGTGTCGAATTCTGCCAAATATTTATCCATCACACTGAGCCTTTTCAGGGTTGAGTGTTTAGTGTTAGCCCGGTCAAACATTTGTTGAGTAAGGCCTTGACTGGAGATTTGTTGAGTGTTGACATTCCATTCCTATAGGTTCAGGAGCAAAAACTGCCTGAGAAGGGCATACCCATAGAATGGTTACCAGGAGATAAGCGGCACACAGGTATCGTACCCTAATGATTGGTACCAACAGGATCTGCCTCAGCCTCCTGCTCATGATCATCAGTAGGAAGTAGGAGCAACTGCCATATCCTCGGGACTCGGTTTTTTTTGTTCAAATCTGGTGGTGGTAGTGGTTAAGGGGAATCAGCCTCCTCATAAGTTGATGACCTCTGCATTCAATCATAATACCTCATTTTCTTCCTCCATTTCTTCTTCCATCTCTGGATCTTCTTCATCTTCTTCTTCTTCTTCATCTTCGAGTATCCATCCATTCATGTTACCCTCTGGTTAAGGAATTTGGTGAGGTACAAATTCGTTTAAATGGCCGGGCTCGAGCGCGAGCTTAGGTTGCTCTTCCGGATCGTCTTCGGGAAGATCCGCAACATGATTAAGAGGAGGTAGGTTTGCCATGATAATCTGTAAATCGCGCAAAATAATTCCATAAGGTCACTATATAAAAAATATTATATGAATAATAACTTATGCAAATATGCAAATGCATGACGATGCTCCCTATGATTACGAACATGATGATCGTTAATAAACAATATGACATGATAATATTTGTTATGTATAATGAATTACATCTTTATGTAATTAAAGCAAATGTTTTTCAATGCTTTTCGATATAGGCTTGAATATCGATATATATTTTAATATATCTCAAAATATTTATCATATAAATATTCTCATAACAATGCACCCGAAACGTGCATAGTACTTAAATAGGAATCATAAGTTGACTTGGAACTGAGGGCACAAAGAGTCTTAGCGCCGCGAAAGCGGAAAAAAAAAGTTATATAGTTTAGGTTTTTGAAAACGACAAGTTCTCTTATAACCTTAGCTCTTAGATACCATTCTTTACACCCCCCAAATTTACTACGTAGAGGAACCAACAGTTTGGGTGTTAAGTCATAGTACAACAACATAAGAGTATAAAGAACGACTCAAAAGAGACGTTTAAAACATAACATTGTCCCATTCATGAAAGATCAGAGTCGAAAATTTGCCCACAAGATCGTCACCAAACATCATAACATAAGTTTTAAAACATAACTACAATGTGTTTTTTAATGAAGGAACCAAAACCAGTTTAATCAAAAACATTTGCGCTTAGACGAGACTCAGTTCGCCACTCCAAGCCATCAACCCTTGATTTACCTGAGATTAAAACATGACTAAAAAGGTCAACGAAAACGTTTGAGTGAATCCATAGGTTTTTATTGAATTAAAGGGTGATACACAAGTATGTGTTTATCATCGAAAACTTGTGGATCAAAACAAAGTTTTAATCACTAATGCATTAAGCTCATGCCACTGAAACATTAACCAACATATTATAAATATGTAACACATGCCCCACAACTAGGTAATATTGCAATATCACTAAAGAAATTCTCAATACAATTTGTCCTTTAGGGTGTGATCGCGCCATAGATGTCACAACCCAAGACAGCGGCATAGGCACGGTCCAATAGATCATTCGTAAAGTACTAGCGCTCACCCGATCATAGTTAATTAACAGTGCATGAAATGGGGCCTTTCTGCAATAGGTACTATGCATGTAGTTCCTTCACAATCGGGTCCAGCAACCGAAAATCACTTGTGTTCAATTTATAAAACTAGCATGTATCTCCCTCGCGGGGTTTATAAAAACATTTATAAGTAGAAAGGCGAGGCTATGAACTCACCGAGAGAACAATTAAATCAGAAGTATGACGATTCTTGAACGAGCGGGAAGTACTCCTAAGCACCTCCTAAAAGACGTGACGCGACTTAGTACGTAGAAAGAAACAATACGTAAAAATTAAACAAGTGATCATGAGATGTGTTTCCGAGATAAGCATGGCATTCCACTAGAACTTCCCCAAATCCTTTTTACTCCCAAAATGACTTGTGATCTGGTCTTATAGGTAAATAAACACCTACTAAGTTTCGGCTTTTAATTCTTATTTTATCAAAGTGTACTATACGTTTTTAAATTTTGAGACTAGACGTAAAAACTCCGTTTCTGATTTTAACTCGACTTCATGGACTCATATCTCCTAGCTCACAAATGTTCTAATTGTGAGGCTTTCACTCCTGGAAATCTCTTTGAGTCTAGTTTTCAAAAATGTAAGACTCATAATCTACAAAGTTTCGTAACTATGTGAAAAGACTGTTTTACCCCTGGTTACCCAAAACAGAAAGTTTCCAAACTTTTTACCCTTTACGGAAATGGCCATAATTCCTAAACCATGATAGCAATGAAGGTGAGGCCAAAAGCTATAGCTTCCTTAAGATGTCTACCACTGACCCAATCTTTAAAACCTAACCTTTTGTTGCAAAAACTTGGAGTTTAACCCGTTTTCTAATCATAGGTCCAGATTTGACCTATTTTCTTATTTTGACCATAACTCCCTCATCCCAAGGAGTTGGTTGGGCATCCAACTATCCTATGATGCCAAGACATATATCTTTCCAGACATGTTGATTTAATCCATAGGCTCAAGCCAAAATGTGTTTGCTAATTACACTTTTTGCTACTGTTTCAAAACAGTCCCAATTATTTACTCTAAAACCTATCCAAACATCAATCCTAACTCTAACCAATCACATGCAATGCCATACCAAGCTCTTAAACACAACTCATACATCATATAACATGCATTTCCAGAATCAAACATCCATTTTTATGGATCAAAATCAAAAGAAAAATTAAAGTGTAGAATTATCCTTACTAGAAATGATTTAAAACTAGATAATCCAAACAAACAAATGCTTTTTCTTGTTTGGTGCTGAGTTAGACCTACTCCAACACCCACAATCTTGACTCACAAGGGTTCAATACACCCTAAATAACAAGAATCCAAGATCCAACCTAATCTTGATTTAAACCTTCCATTAGAACTTCAATAAATTCTTCAAAACTTCAAGAAAAACTACCAAACTTTGCAAGCAACTCTAGGATGATGTTAAGATGATAAAAATGAGAAGAATTTTTTTTAAGATGATGGTGTTGGTGATGGTAATTTCGGCAGCCCAAGGAGAAGAGAGGAGGAAGAGATTTGAATTTTTTTGAAACTAGGTGAAAGGAGATGTTGCATGTATGGAGAAATGAAACAAATGATGGTTTATAGAAAATGAGAAAAAGGTTGTGTGTGGTGTTGGTGAAACCGGCCTAGGCCTAGAAATAGGGTGTTTTTATATTTTTTTTTGATTTTTAGTTTATAAGTATTTAATTTAAAGTATAGTGTAAGTTAAATTAAATAAAAAGTAAGGTTTAAGGTAAAACACGAGTTTTAAGCAAGAAATTTACGTAAACGCGAAACACAACAGAAAATGACAATGGTGTAATTTATAATCATCAGGGAGTATTATGAGAATCTTAAACCACTTAAGGCACGAAGACGGAATAGATTCCCAATTACGGCTCACTTAAAGCTAAGAACGGGAAATTCTTACCAAATCGGGTAAACGTAAAATTAATGACTTTGCTTAAAATAAAAATAGAAGTAAAGTTCGGAATAAATAGTGACCTTAAATACAGAATGTTACATAGTGTTAGTTAGTTAGTACTGCTAGTACATCTGTTAGTACTGGTAGTAGAGTTTGTACTGTTAGTAGTAAGTTAGTACTGCTAGCATATATAGATAGTACTGCTTAAGTGATATGCATGAGATATATTAGGAATAGATATGCATGATCACTTAACGCGTTTTGTAAGCCCATTAGGGTTTCCTTGGTGTATAAAAGGAACCCTACGACACTAGTTAATACAAGTTTCACAAATATTTATAGTTAGTATTTTGTAATCTAGCAGATTAATAGTAATCAAAGTTCTATTTTATTCATTGTTCTTCTTAGCAATATAAGTTAGTTTCCGCATAACTCATATTGTTCATAGTCATTGTTTCTCTTGTAGCTTGTTTGGATCTATCCAGATTAGCTACCACCTTTAACAGGCTAGAAAGATTTTATTAGACTAGGATCTACAAGTGGTATCAGAGCCTGTAGAGAAACTCTGAGTAAGAAGAACCAAAACACATCAGTTATAAACCTTTACCTTTCAGATCTATTCAATAGCAGGATCAGATGATGAAAATCTACCACCACCACCAGTAGTAACACCAACACAATAAGCTCCTCACACTGTGTCAACCATCAAACTTCATATTCTGAAGAAAGGTGATTATGACATATAGGCTATGAAAATGGAACATTACTTGGCCCATACAGACTATCCTATATGGGAAGTCATACATAGAGGAAATGATCTTGTAAGTGTCTCAATAGATACAAATGGACAAATAAAGGTTTTGCCTCCTAAAACTGCTGAATAGATTTTAGCTAGAGAGAAAGAAAGAAAAGCAAGGACCACCTTGCTTATGGCTATACCAGAAGACCATTTAGCAAAATTTCACAAGATGACTGATGCTAAAGAGATGTGGGATGCTATCAAATCTAGATTTAGTGGCAATGATGAATCAAAGAAATTGCAGAAATACATTCTAAAGCAACAGTTTAAAGGTTTTTCTGTATGTAACTTAGAAGGATTGCACAAAGGTTATGACAGGTTTCAGAGTCTTCTGAGTCAACTTGAGATTCATGGTGCAGGTGTCTCCACTGAAGATGCCAATCAGAAGTTCCTTAGGTATTTACCTTCTTCTTGGTCCCAAGTATCCTTGATCATGAGGACCAAGCCAGGAGTGGACAGTCTTAGTTTTGATGATCTCTACAACAATCTTAGAGTTTTTGAGACTGATGTTAAAGGCTCTACTGGATCATCTTCTAGTGCACAGAATGTCGCTTTTGTTTCTTCTGAAAGCACTAGCAGCACTAATGATGTTAGTACTGCTTATGGTGCTACTACTTCTTCTGGATATAACTCACAAAGGGAAAACTCTTCATCATACACTGATGAACTCATGCACTCCTTCTTTGCTAATCAATCTAGTGGTCCACAATTGGATCATGAGGATCTAGAACAGATTGATGAGTTTGATTTAAAAGAAATTGATTTGAAATGGTAGGTGGCCATGATTTCCATGAGATTGAAGAAGTTTTACAAGAAGACAGGGAGAAAGCTGCAGTTTGATGCCAAGGAACCAGTTAGCTTTGACAAGACCAAAGTGGAGTGCTTTAATTGTCACAAGACAAGGCACTTTGCTAGAGAGTACAGATCAAAAGGGAATCAAGATATCAAAAGGAGAGATGCAGGGAACAGTAGATATAAAGCAAAAGACAATGGGAGGAGACCTGGAAAACAAGAGGAACCTAAAGCTTTGTTAACTCTTGATGGAGATGGTGTTGATTGGACTGGTCATGTAGAAGATGAGCAACAGAACTTTGCTTTGATGGCTTACAACCATTCAGGCTCAGACACTAAGGTAACATCTTGTTCAAAAGAATGTGTAGAATCATATGCTAAACTTAAAAAATTATATGATGAACAAAGAGAACAACTTGGTGATGCTAGCATAGAAATACAGGCTTATACTCAAGCTTTGAAAAAGGTAGAGGCTCAATTTTTTGCTTATCAACAAAATCAACTTTGGTATGAAGAAAAGATTAAGTTTATGAAAGTTAATCTAGATGATAAAACTGAGTTGCTTGCATACCATAATAATTATTAGTAGAAGATCTTAAAGAAAAAGAAGAATTAAAAACCAAGTTTGAA
>BQNB010206279.1:0-10558 GCA_026074375.1 Tanacetum coccineum | reverse complement strand
TTCGAACAAAAGAAGGCAAAGAAGAAGAGAGAAAACTAAATTTTTAGTGTGTGTGTTATGAATAAGAAAATAGAAGCAACACGATATAAATAATACAAAATTTACTTCACACACTAAGTGTGTGTTGTGTGTGTGTCGTGTACAAAGAAGAGAGGGGACCAATTTGATCCTCCAATCAAATTCAAGTTAGAGCTAAACATGTGATCAAGGCTTGTCTTATTGATTTTGAATTCAAACTTGCTCACCAAGGTGCATGGGGTGTTTGTTTGTGCCGAACAAAACAAAGAGGAGGGGGACCAACTAATTTTCTTCATTTTATTTTGCTAGTGCTTCCCACTTGATTTAATTTCCAAGTCTTGCATGCATAAGCTTATGTTATAAGTAAACCACGATTTACACAAGTAACGGAATGAATAATGGTATCACCGAAAATTATGAAATTTTAAATATTGTCATAAAATGTAAAAACGTGGCTATTGCCAAAATACTATAACGTTAGGCATCCCGGTTCGCTCCCGGAGACGATTCTCAGATAAAAGCGAGAATACTTCCGGGTTACAAGCAAAAGCTAAACGAAACTTTAAAAATTCATTGCTAAACGGAAACGACTAACTTATTGGACGAAAATTCTCGGGGTGTCACAAATATCGTACAAGTGTTAAACTTCATCTTTTATTATCAATAGAAGATATGAATTGAATTCATATTATTCATTCTTGGTGGTTTAGTCGACGACGAGAAAAAGAAGTAAAAAGTGAGCAGCTTGCCTACTTGCTTCGATATAGGGCAAACTTCTTGGGGTTTGCTATGGCATTCGACTAGAGGATCGTGAGCATTAGTATAACACTATTTATAATTATCCTTCAACTTTTTATGATCAATTTAATACTGTTATTTTGACTTATTGGATCTAGCAATATAATTGTTGATGTGATGATTATTTAATATGCTATAATAATTGTTCGTGAGCATTTAATTCATTAATTATCTGTTTGATTATTATTTTATGATCTTGTTGTCTTTATCGCTTTATCTATAATTTATGTAGTGCGCTCATTACTCCTCGTGTTCCTGTCTAAGTTTCGATATGAGGTTGAGTGTGCACGAGGTTTAAGTGATCCGTTTAACCCTCGCGTGCACGATTGACTACAAGATGACCAATACTTGTAGTCATTCGACCTACACCCATTAGGCGAGCCCTTAGTATTAAATACCAGGTTAGGAGTGCAATCTAAAAGGAGACCACCTGTTAGAGTAAAGCATATCATATAGGTTAGTCGAAATTATTAATCATTGTAATATGAGAATATGTTAATTCTCCTTGCGAGTCATTCCACTCAGTAAACATAGGTTAGGTTACAACTGCAAATTGGACCTAATGATTCTAGACCCCGTCTAAGGCTGTGATTAGACATTGCACATAAGATCATAGTAATTAAATGCGTTCATCCTTTTTAGTTGTCTGCCACTATACCAATTTCCTTTTCGATAGTAAGGCTTACCACCTAATAATCTAAATAATCTCTTAAAAACTTAAAATGTTTTCTTTGCTGCTTTCTTAGGTATATTATTATTTCAATCAAACAATTAGAGGCATAAACCATTCTTTGGGTTAATGCCCGTACTTACCAATCACTACACTATACACAATAGGGTACACTGCTCTTTAGTGCGTAGGAATAGTTGAGGTAGTTAGGGTTTTATAAATGTAAAACCTGACGCAGTTTCTTTTAAAGAAAATCATGCATCAAGTTTTTGGCGCCGTTTTCGGGGAATGATTTTTGTAGTTTTTGATTGTTTAATTGAAATATATGTTGTGTGTTTGTGAGTGCTTGACCTTCTGTTCCTCTCTTATTTTTGTGTGCTTGTTTGTGTGAAATAAAAAAATGCGTCTCAGACTTGGGATGGCGTAACTTGGTAGTGCTTGTTACGACATATTTGGTTACCAAGTTTAGGACACCAAAAATAGTTTGGGCATTGCTTGAACTTTTAAAATATTTTCTAATGTCGTGTGTATCTAAATATTGAGATTGCCACCCTTAATGTTTTTATTCATGTGGTATTGTTCCCGAGTCAAGTGTTTGCCATTAATATGTGCTCCTCTTTTGCTAAGTTTTATTGTTATTACACATTTAATGCATAGGTTTGTTAGTGTGCAGGTTGAGCAATTATGAATAGGTTAAGGAGATCTTGGTGTAAGAGCCAAGATGTCATGAGGATTGGACATGTTTGAAGATGTCCAAGTAGCGTGTGATGGAGGCTTGAGTCTAACTTAAAGACTCTTTTAAAAAGAAAAGTGTTTTTCGAGAGACGACCAGACCTATCCTTTTAATTGTTTTATTTCCTTTCTGCATCTAGTTGGTTTTGTATATTTCTTACTTGATTTTGCAGGTTCTCACTGCAAGGGGATGGAATTCGAGGTCTCCTAGACTCGTTTTATGTGGTAATTTGGTTTCTGAAATGCAGCAAGTTACGCCGTAACTCTGATAGTTACGGCGTAATTGATAATGTTACGCCGTAATTTGTGCAATGGTTACGCTGTAACTGGTTCTTATAATTTTTCAAATTTTTACAAACCACATAATTACGGCGTAACTAACTCTGATGGTTACGCCGTAACTCCTTCCTGCAAATCTCTTAATGTTTGAAATTTTTACAAAACCATGTATATTTGATAAATGAACTTTGTGGGTATGTTCTCTGGAAACCCTCACGAGACTTCACTCGTCCACTTGGGCCACCAAGTAGTTTAAAAGGCTTGTTGCATATGCTAAAGGCAACCGTGATTCCTACGAAAGTGAGTTAGGTTTATTTTGTTTCCTTTACTATTTTGTATATTTTGTGTTATTGTGCTTCTATCTAGGTTTATGCTTTTGGTGTTAGTCTTTCTTGCATCTATACAGGTGATGCACATGTGTGATGCTAGGATGCTTATCAAGCTGCAAGAAAGTATTCTAAACCAGACTAGTTGGATGCTATACAAGCTGATGATGGGATGCTGGAGAGTTGGATATTGCTCGAGGAAGCAAACTTGGAGCATGGCTTAGAGCATGATGTCTCTTCATCATACCGAGCAAATCTAGAGGTGTGATTTGTTCCATTTCTAACCCTTTCTATTTCAAATTTCTATACTTATGATTGACTCTAGTGGGGGAGGGGGAATTAAAAATAAACACATATTTGATTATACTTGCCTTTATTTTTTTAGTTTTTTATTGAAAAATATTTCATTAATAAATTTTTGACATGTTTTTCATTACTTAACTAGTTAAAACTTTACTGAGCACACCTACCTTATAATTCCATTGTGTGAGAATAAGCCTTTTCGTTTTCCTCTTATACATAAAATCAATAAAAATGAGTGTGCCGATGGTTGTAGTAGACTTTAGAACTTGGCCTGGTATATCTTTTCGAGACCATCAATGAGCATTGCACCTAGTGTAATCGGTGCAGCTGTGATAAAAGGCAAATTTTAGGATTAACCCCAAATAACCTATATATCTTTTGTGTATATTGACTTTTCATACTGATTAGTCAATCCCCATGTTAAACCCTTTGCTGCACTCATTTTCAGTGCAAGATACCCCTAGTACAACCTGCTGAGCCTTTCCTTTCATTTTGTTAAACCCAAATATATGTTGTTTCGTTACACCAATCGCCTAGCCTACCCTGTAGTTTTTATTGTCCATTATCAGGGAGTTGCTGGTTTATTTTGGTCTCACTGGTAAAAGTCGCGGGTTAAGATAGAGGGTATGTGATGAAATTCTGGTTTTGAAGATAGTTGATCTCAAGTGGGGGGATACTCATGTATATATGTGTCTGTATTGTAATTTCCGTTTCATTGTATCCTTGTCTTGAATAAAAAAAGAATAAAATTATAAAGAGCATGCAAGCAAGAGTTTATTAGTTTGTTTATAGCTGATCAAAAATTATAAATCAACCTTATTATGTCGTATCATGGTAGTATTGTTGCCTTGTCCAGCTAACAATGATTAGTCATTTACGTTTTGATCTATGTAAACGGGAAATTTTTATAAATCAGTGTCATTTCAATCTCTCCTTTCTATTTTAAGTCTATATATGTACAATGTGGGCATTGTACATCTCAAGTGGGGGGAAGGGAGATAGAAATGAGTAATTTTGATGTATGTGGTAAGATTATGTGTTGATTTTACCCAAAATTTTAAAACAAATTTTAGCACATAATTTTTTGTTCATTGATGATGAAGGCCGAGTTAATGTGTCTTTCTTGCCTAGTTTATGGTGATTATGAGGCATTACACTACATTTCATACGTATTAACTTGTGTATTATGAAGACCCCTTGACTCTTGACCCTCGTTTTTGTCTTATGGGATTTAAATGCGACCAGTGACGGGGAGATTGTGGACTTAAAAAACTATTTGTTTTATGTTTATTTTATTTAACACCAATTAAATGTGCATCCCGTGTCTTTTTCCTAGCCTTATCATTCTTAATCCTAACCTTTAGCTTATTCGAGTTAAGTAACTGAGCAATCACATGTGTCTCGTTCATGGATTTGGACGAGCATTTGTGGTTTTGTCGACTTTTCTGGAATTTTGGTATTGGTAAAGGTTGCACTAAAAGGATGATTCACTCCGTAAGCCTTTGTGTTGTGTCAACCTATTTGCCTTTTTAAACAGTTGCATCTAGACTCTAGTAGTAGAGATTAGTATCTTTGCCAAGCTTATGATAGAATACTCACCATGACTGAGCAGTTGAGTAATCACAAAAAATAAAACACATAGATTAGTGTGAGTATGATTGTGATTCGTTTTTTCTTTCGTGAGGTGCTCGGTTTGGAATTTTCTAGCATAGTTAATTTTTAAATTCATATCTTCCTAGATAACTTAGGAGATATCTTTTTGAGAGTTATTTAAAAATGGTCTACTTAAGGGCTAGTAGAACCCAAGTGAAAGGATATTTTATAACATCAAATAGTTAATACTTTTATATATCAAATTCCCGCATTTATTGCCTTACTTTATATCATTTTTATATGAATCTGTACTTAATTCGTTCATATTTCAAATTCAGGTAATTAAAGGCATTAGAACATAAAAGATGCGGAAAATCAACAACGTACAACAAGGAGTGCATTATGGAAGAATTACAGCATAATTGACCCATTGCAAACGGCTACTGGTAAAGGAATATCAAATCCGTTAATGACTGGTAGTTTGCCAAAAAACTACAAAGCCAACTTAGTTGGAATTGCTGTGTTGCTGATAAAGAAGGGAAGCTTAAAGAAAATCAAGGTTGTAGAGTTGATACTGATCAAGTTCATCAAAATGGAGATTTGAAGAATAGAAGTGTTTAGATACATCCTCCTGGTCTACAAGATGTTTACACTAAAGAAACATGAAGTTAAACAAGTTCAACAATCATGTTTAGGGGAGGATTGTTGGGAATTATGCATTCCTGACTTAGTACCGTTAGTTATATTAGTTAGTACCGCTAGTTGTAATTTGTACTGACAGTACAAAATGTTAGTACTGATCAGATAGTTAGTACCGTTAGTATAAAATAGTTAGTACCGTTTATGAGATATGCATGAGATATCTTAGGAAAGGATATGCATGATCTTTGTACGCGTTTTGTAAAGCCCATTAGGGTTTCCTTAGTCTATAAAAGGAACCCTAGGCATAGTTAGTAGATATAGTTCTACACAGATCAATAGAGATCGATTAGCAATCATAGTCTTTGTAATCTGTAACCTAGGCAGATTCAAGTGATAATATAAAGTTCTTTTGTGATTCTTAATATTGTTCTTCTTAGCATTATTGATTAGTTTCCGCATAATCAATAGTGTTCAAATCAGTGTTTCATTATTGTTGCTTTAGAATTATCTAAAGGAACAAACCCTTTACAAGCTAAAGGTTAAGATCTATTCAGTAAACGATCCAACAAGTGGTATCAGAGCTTGTGTGGAAACTCTGAATAAGAAGAACTCAATTGTAAGATGGCAGAACAAGACACTCCTCCACCAACTATCACAGCAATGAAAATCCCTATCATCAAGAAGGGAGAATATGATATTTGGAGCATGAGAATGCGTCAATATATCTGTCACACAGATCACAACTTATGGGACATAATTGTCAATGGAGATCTCCAAGAAGAATCTGCACCAACAGGAGATCAATCTGGTCCTTTGGCTCTTCATGTTCCTAAAACTGCAAAACAACTGGCTGCCAAAAGGAATCAGGAAAAATTTAAGAGCATCTTGCTTTTAGCAATACCTGATGAATATCTCCTTAAGTTTCATAATTTTCTAGATGCTAAATCTCTCTGGGAGGAAATTAAATCAAGGTTTAGAGGAAATGAAGAATCCAAAAAGATGCAGAAGAATGTTCTAAAACATCAGTTTGAAAACTTTACTACTGCACCAAATGAAAGTCTGGATAAGGCTTATGATAGGTTCCAAATGCTCATAAGTCAATTAGAGGTGTATGCTGCTCCAGTATCAAAGGAAGATATCAATCAAAAATTTCTAAGAAGTCTTCCTCCTTCATGGAGTCAAATTGCTTTAATCATGAGAAATAAGCCAGACATAGACCAGACTGATATTGATGATCTCTATAACAACCTTAGAGTCTATGCAGATGAGATGAAAAGGTCTTTAAGTTCCACATCAAATTCTTAGAACTTAGCTTTTCTGTCCTCTGAGAATATTAGCAGAACTAATGAAGTTAGTACTGCCAGTGGAAATTTTAAAGTTAATACTGCTGGAGCAACTAATTCATCAAGTTAGGTTTCATCTACTCCAAGTGCTGATAAAGTAGTGTGCTCTTTCTTTGCACAACAGACAACCAGTCCTCCACTTGATAATGAGGATTTGTAGTAGATTGATCAAGATGACTTGGAAGAATTGGATATTAGATGGCAAGTAGCCATGTTGACTGTTAGGGTGCAGAGATTCATCAAGAAGACTGGAAGGAACTTGGATTTTAAAGGAAAACAACCTGTTACCTTTGATAAGTCACAAGTTGAGTGCTACAACTGTCACAGGAAAGGGCACTTTGCTAAGGAATGCAAATCAGGATGGAACCAAGGGAAAAGATCTAATGGTGATAATGGCAGGAGGAATGCAACTAATAATGAACCATACACAATCAAACACACACACACACATCAACACATCAACAAAGCACACACACACACACAAATATCATATACATATCACTATCTCATTCGGAACAGGGCTCATAGCATGGAAAAGATCCCTATACAGAGAGTGACAATGGCATGAATGCTTGTCAATCAGCAGCAACAAACTGGGGTCTACAAGTGGTACTAGTGAGGATATGATATGGAGTTGGTTAGCATCTATCTATGCTTCATCAAGACATCTGAGACTGACCTGTCAACTCAAGTCATACGTAGTGCTAACATATCTAGTGGAGTAACTTTCTAGAAATACGTACATCTCAGTCCAGACATGCAACTGAATTACATATCACCACAATCCCACGCCCATTCTCATTCAAGCACATCAGCGTTACCTGCTGCTACAATAAGCAAGATACATTAATCACTATATACTAAACTCTATCTTAGAATACAATTTATATGAATTACTTCGACATTCAAGCGAGACAAAATCTATATGAATCAGGGGGTAGAGAAACAAAAAAAGAATGAGGCGACGCGACAACAGCGTGCGAGGAGTCGCAGCGAGCGCGATGATCTCTAGATGTCAAGGTTAGCCTTATAGTCCACTAGACACACTAGATACATGAGACATGAAAGAATGAATTGGATTGTGAAAAACACATATGAGTTTTCAAAACAGCTTAAAACAGAGAAAGAAAAATTAAACAACCGCTAACCTGGATAGGTACAAAACTATTCTAAACAATGTCTTGAATCTTTTAAAACTCTTCAAAAGAATTATGATAGTGAAAGAGAAAAACATAGCAGTGCCAGACTAGAAATTCAGGGATATGAATTAGCCTTAGAGTCTCTAGAATCTAGAATACTTGGACATGAAAAGAATGAACTGGCTTGGGGTGAAAAATATGAGTTTCAAAACTATGAGCTTAAATGCAGAGAAATAAAAATTAACAACCTTAACCTGGAATTAGAGAAAGTTGTTAAGGAAATAGATGAGTTAAAATTAAAGATAGAAAAATGGGAAGAATCGTCCAAGAATCTTGATGAATTACTCAACAGTCAAATGAGTGCTAGAGATAAAACTGGTTTAGCACACAATTGAATGAAATGAGTAACAATTCTGAAACTAATAGTGAGATTAGTTTGAGTGTTTTTAATGTCAGATCGAGTGATGAAGAGTCCACACCAGCAAATGATAGGTTTTCCAAAGCAGATGGGTATCATGCTGTTCCCCCTCCAATAATAGGGAACTTCCTAACCCCAAGAGCTGATATATCATTTGCAGGTTTAGATGAATATGCAATTAGAAAGAAAATCATCGAGTCAAAAACAACTGAGCTTAATGATGACACTAGTAAATCTAAAACTAATGAGACTGTAGGTAATACAAATGAAGTAAATGTTGAAAAACCTAAGTCTGTCAATGAATCAGTTGTGTCTACACCAAACATTAACAAAGATAAAGTCATCATTGAGGATTGGAACTCAAATGATGAGAATGATATGTCTGAAGTTAATCCTATTAAGACTAATGAAACTCAAACACCTAAAACTCAAGTTGATAAAATTGGTCAAACTTCTAAGAAAGCAGGAATTGGATTTAAGAAAATAAAAGCTTGCTTTGTCTGTAAGAGCACTGACCATTTGATCAAAGATTGTGACTTTTATGAGAAAAAGAGCCCAGAATCTAAGCTAAAAATGTGGTCAATATTGATCAAAGGGTTGTCAAACTAGTATGGGATAATACTAAAAGGGTTAATCATCAAAAAATTCCAAATAAATTGAACTACCCTCAAGCAAGAAGGACGTTTATCCCATCTGGAGTACTAACCAGAACAGGTTTGGTTAATCTTGTTAGGCCAAATGAGAAAATAGCAGTACAAACTATTAATACTGCTAGGCATGTTAGTACTGCTAGGTCTGTTAGTACTGCTAGACCATTTGCCTCAAAAACAGCACAAACTAGTAGTGCTGTTAGACCAATTTACCCAAGAATGGTCAATGTAAGACCAAGAGCCTCATATTCACCAATCAAGAGGTCTTACTATACAAAACCAACTTTTAGACCCAAAAACTTAAAACAAGATGTTCAAACTTTTGGGGTTTAAAATATGACTATTGCTGGGACAAGAGCAGTAGTTAATACTGGTGAGGGTAAGATGGATATTGACCTTAAAAAGTCAAGGTGGGTTTGGAGGCCTAAGGGAAATTACTTGGATCAAGTGTCCAAAGACAGTGGATCTTTCATGCTCAAGAAGGTTGAGTATGTTGACCCACAAGGGATTTCTAAGTCTGTAATGGCTTGGGTCCCTAAGAGATACTAATTCTCTTACTTTATATGCAGGGCAATCCAGAGATCTTGTTACGGGATCATGCAGTGGTGGATAGTGGTTGGTCTAGTCATATGACTGGCAACAAAGCTTATCTTTCAGACTATGAAGATTACAATGGAGGCTTTATGGCTTTTGGAAGTGATCCCAAAGGAGGTAAAATAACGGGTAAAGGTAAAATCAGAACTGCTAATTTAGACTTTGATGATGTTTATTTTGTAGATGAACTTAAGTTTGACCTTTTCTCTGTCTCACAAATGTGTGACAAGAACAATAGTGTCCTTTTTACTAAGACTGATTGCCTTATCCTGTCTTCTAGCTTTAAGCTTCTTGATGAAAGTCAAGTTGTACTTAGAGCTCCTAGAAAGGATGATGTGTACAGCTTGGACTTAAAGAACATTGTTCCCTCCAGAGGTATAACTTGTTTATATGAAAATGCAACAGTAGATGAGTCTAAATTATTGCACAGGAGATTAGGTTATGTGAATTTCAAAAATATAAACAAACTTGTTAAAGGTCACCTAGTTAGAGGCTTACCTTCAAAAGTTTTTGTGAATGACCACACTTGTGTTGCCTGCAAGATTGGTAAGCAACATAAGGCCTCCTGTAAGGCCAAGTTAGAAAGAATCATCAGAAAGACCCTAGAATTACTTCATATGGACTTATTTGGACCTGTCTCTGTAGAAAGTATTAACAAGAAAAGATATTGTTTGGTTGTGACTGATGATTTTAGCAGATTTAGTTAGGTCTTTTTCTTAGCTACCAAGGATGAAACATCTGAAATCCTTTGTAAATTTAGCATAGGCTTAGAAAACCAATTAAACTATAATGTTAAAATCATTAGATGTGATAATGGGACAGAGTTTAAGAACCATGCTATGAATGAATTATGTGCTAAGAAAGGAATAAAAGGGAGTTTAGTGTGGCTAGAACTCCACAGCAGAATGGTGTTGTAGAAAGGAAAAACAGGACCCTAATTGAGGCTGCTAGAACTATGTTAGTGTTGATACAAAAGTTGGACGATCCTTGATTAGGTCCGAATTAGGTGTAATATGGATCTGTCAGGCTCCGGCTCCTGTATCAATTAAGTCT
>BQNB010206278.1:0-10558 GCA_026074375.1 Tanacetum coccineum | reverse complement strand
AGTCTAGACGGATATGGAATTGACAGTTTCGGGTTAGGCTTCGGAGCACTAACAGGAGCTTCAGTTGGCTCAACAACGGGAGCAACAATAGGCTCAGAAATTGGAGTTTCAACTTTGAAAACTGAAGGTTGGACGTCTTTGGTACTTCCGTTATTAGTAGGAGGCACCGTGTCCTTTGTTACCTCGGGTTCACGTTCCACTACTTTAGGAGGAGAAGAAGAAGTAGTAGGAATCGTGGGTCCTTGAAAAACAACACCACTTCGGGTGGTAATACCCTTCAAATCTTCCCTTGGGTTAGTAACGATGTTACTAGGAAGTGTTCCCGAACTTGAGGATGAAGCGGTATTGGAATTTACAAACTTGGTAAGAATGTCCGTCAAATTGGTGATTTGGTTTTGCAGGTTTTGATTTTGATTTTGCACGTTTCGCATAACTGCATCATTAGCTTTGACGTAGTTATGAACATCATCCTTCGAAACACCTTGTGTTTGAGGAGCGGGAGCTTGGTAAGGCGGAGCTTGGTAAACTGGGGGTTGATTAACCGGAGGTCGATAAATTTGGCCTTGGTTGTAACGGTTTTTATTGTTGCATTGGTTTTGTTGAATGGGAGGAAAACCGGGAGGTCGAATTTAATTTGCAACCATTGGAGGTCGTTAACCGGTATTTCCTTGGTTGAAGTTAGCTGTGGTGGCTTGAGAAACGTACTCTTGAATATTGTCACGATAAACGTTGCCATTGGTGGTGGGACAATTTCAGTAAGAATGAGCACCACCGCAAGTAACACAACTTTCCTCGACCGCTTTTATGGTAGCGGGAGTTTGAGATTGGTTTTTCTTATCGAGAAGTAAGGCTTTCACCATATCTTTAAGTTCGCAACATCAGGAGAAATACCGGGGGTAGAAGAGCTCGTACCCACTTTGGCAACAATTGCTTTGCTTCGAGAATGGACGAACTTTGATTTGCGCTCGATGATTCTTAGCAATCTGCGAGGCCATTTTATCCAAAAATTACCACCCGCGACGGAATTCAATGAATCTTGATCATTAGAGTTCAAGGCATTGTAGAATGTATCGAGTTGATGTAATTCCAAAAACCCATGATGTGGGCATGCCCGAAGAAGATCATTGAATCGGTCCTAAGCCTCATAAAATGATTTCTTAAAATCTTTGTTGAAAATTGTGATTTCATTACCGAAGATTTCGTTGTCTTGGAGGAGGAAAAATTGGTTGTGAATTTTGAAACAAGTCATCCATGTAAGAATCGATCGAGGGGGTTCTTTTTAAAGCAAAATCCGGGGGCGGCCCCCCGACGGGAAAATTGATATGCATAAGTTAACCGACGTACTCGGGTCGGTTCGAGAAACTTCATCTTGAAAAATAGATCTTGTTGAAATAACGAATGTGAGCATGAAGGTCTTCTTTGTCATGTCCAAAAAATTGTTTATTTTGAACAAGAGTAAGCGAACCATGCTTAAGCTTAAAGTTGTCCGCGATGATAGCTGGAACAACGATTGCATGCTCGTAACCCTCGGTGGGTGCTTGGAGCAATTGCGCCATAGTACGATTATCGGCCATCGTAACTACGGGAGGAGCTGGATTATCAAATAGGTTCCTCAAGATCAAATGGGGTTCAAACAAACAGTCAGTGAGATTGTTGTTGTTGAGGTTACGGGATTGAGAAACGATTTCGCATGCCTAATATATAAAGAAGAAAATTTATATTAATTTTTTTTGGTTTTTCAACAATTGTATCACAAGATTTTTTTTTTAATAACGGCACAATGAGATAAGAACTTAAACTAATAATCAACAAGCTTCACGGTAAGCTCTTTAAAAGAAAAACCACACAAAGGAGCGAGGATTTGGTGAGGAACGCGCGAAGCTATTAAAACCTTTATCCTTTAGGGGTCGTAGTTCGTTTGAAGACATTCCTTATACCCTCTTGTAGTTTGTTTATCTTTCAAAGGTGACCGTCCTCGCATGGACAAAAAAGGGAAGTTTTTGAATCTTTGGATCGGGAACTTATTAATGATCTATACTTCAGTTGAAAGTATTATATTGATGTTGAATTTTATTTCTTTTTATGGACAATGTTTTTATATTTTTGGTTTTTTTTATATATGTATACTAAAAAGAAATGAAAAATATTTTTGTAATTTTATTTTTTTATAAAGAAAATAACTTCAAAAGGAAGGATCTTCAAAGCACAAATTGTCAAAAGCAACAACAATCGTATACAATCCTCCCCGGCAACGGCGCCAAAAATTGATTTCGGTCTTTTAGGGTATATATATAAATAATAATATAATATTACTACTTATATTAACCAACCAAATCAAGTTACCCTTAAAAAGGTTCAAAGAAAGAAAATCAATGAAATCCGGAAGTAGTATATGATTGATATTTCCGGGTCGTTTATCCCCAGCGAGGAATGCAATGGAAAGTCGTTTGACGGTTTGATAATTGATGCTTGAATGGAAAAATATTTTGATTGGTTTTCTAAGTCTACGGGAAAATTAATGCAATATACACAAAAAACAATGAAGGCAACACACCAATTTTTATCTAAAACGCAAGCGGGAATCTTAAAAACGTGACTTAAAACCCTAATTTATCAAAATTAAATCCTAAAATGATCTTTTTGACTTTTATAAGTCCTAATTGACTAAAATACAAGAACTAAGAAAACTAGACCAAAAACGAAAGTGATGTAAGCTTAAAAACACGAAAAACGTGAACGGGATTTAATCTCGTTCTTTAAAAAATTAAATTTTGCAATTTTAAAAAACCCCCCCCCCCCCCCCCCCCACCCCCCCCCCCCCCCCCCCCCCCCCCACCCCCACCCCCCCCCACATACGAAAACAAAATCTAATTTTCCTAAGTTCTATCTGATAAAAGAAAATTTTCTAAAAAAGAATTATATTTTTTTGACTTTTTAATAATTTTTTATGAATTAAAAACGAATTTAATCTAAATTAAATATTAAAAATACTAAAATGAATAACAAAAATCTGAATAAAATCACAAAAAGTCTCTTGAACTATGCTAATCCTAGGAAAAATAAGCGGGGTAACACAGCTTATCAAATAAGCTGTTAAATAAGCTAAAACAGCTTATAAGCTTAATTGGCCAAAAAGGTAATAAAAGAAATAAGTGTGCAACTTCTAACGAAAAAGACCCAAGGGCAGAGTTGGTTGTGTGGTGTTGTGTTAAAGCGTTTGGTGAGTGGGTAGAGGTCCCGAGTTCGAGCCCTGCTCACTTGGGACTTTCACCAATACGAACATTGTTTTTTATTTTTAGTTTTTTACAAACTTTCTTGATATAAGCAAATAACTAACAACTTTTACAACAGACACCCTTTTTTTAGAAACCTCAAATAAGCACAAAGAAATAAATTGTTAAGTGAACCAGAGGTTAAAAATGAGAAAACCAAATTGTTTGCCTTTTTCTAAACTAAATAAGCTAATGAAGGGCAAATAAGCTGACAACAACTAAAAAGCTATACCTAATTAGCACTAGAGAACATAAATAAGCAAAGAACATAAGCTACACTAAGCTTAATATGACAGAATTCCTAAATAAAGCTTTAACACTTAAAATTTTTAAACTAAAATGCAAATAAACTCAAATAAGCTCTACCCTAAGTGAAATAAGCTAGAATAAGCTAAAAACTTAACCTATAAGACGATTATAAACCTAAATTAAGCAAATGCAATAAGCAAATAAGCTTAAATAAGCAAATAAGCTTTTGGCTAATCCTGTTAACCAAACAGCCCTAGGGACACTTTTATAGCTTATTTTTAAGCTAGAAAAAGGATCCTTATGGCTTGGCAACTTATAAGCTCTTAAAGCTTATCCAAAAAGCTACTTAAATCAACAATCAGAAAGCAGTTTGAAATTCAAATAAGCCTTTAAAAAGCTTAATGAAAAAGCTAGTTCACACAGACACAACACTTAGAAATCTTTTTGCAATCTTTACAAAACACTACTTTTGAGCTTAAAAATAAGCTATCAAACAGATCCTTATGGATATAAGACCTAAAAACAAATGAAATTTATACCTCAGAGAACATATATCATCAATACAAAAAACCATTTGAAATTAAGAGTAAAAGCCACAAAAGAAATTGAAAAAGTCTATGTGTTCTTTTTTCACACTTAATTAAAATTTGACGATTTGACTAAAACCTATAACAAACTAATGCACACACTTAAACTCACTTTGCTACTGCATTTACACACTAAAACATTCTTGAGAATGAACTTAGAAGTTACTTAACAAGTATAATCAAATAAGCAGTTTGATAATCTTTATACATCAGATTAAAAGCATCATACAAAAACCTTTAAAAAATCGAATTCTAGCCTTGAAAACCTTTGAAAACAACTTAAACCACTTAAGAAAGCTTATCAAAGTTGGCTTTGAAAACCAAAAGGGCTCAAACAGTACTAACCTTAGTTAGTGCTGCTTGACCCAAACACCCCCTTAAGTTTTCAAAACCCATTTTCAAGCTGTTTTCAACTGATTTAAGCCAAGGATTTTAAAAAACAGATGATCAAAAGTCCACATTAATCACTTATAAGCAAATTTCAACAAGTGATAAGCACTTAAATAAGCTAGACTAATCAAACAGTTTTTCAAACTTTTACTCACCTGTTTAACTCAAAACTTGCACAAATGAATTTTAAACTATAAGCTAAGCAAAATAAGCACTAAACATCCATAATAAGCAGTAATAAGCAGATATAAGTAATAATAAGCAGAAAATAAGCAATGCTACAGTAAATAAGCTAAAATTTTGAAAATAAGAGACTTACAAAGGCCCTTGCTTAAACTGGGCAAACTAGCTTATAAATAAGCTAATCTACAAGCTTAGTTGTAGGAAAACAAGTAGTTAAGGTCCATAGCATCCAAATCAGCTCTATCATCCAATTAGCTGTGGTAATTTGAGGGTGAGTTCCTTTTTTTTTGAATTTTCTTAACACTTAATATATTTGAATTTTCTTAATGAAACAAGTTATATAAAAGCTTAAATGAACTTAAGGAAGCTTATCAAACACTTTTTAAAACATGAAATGCACTTATCTTGAAAACAGGTTAAAACATAAAAACTTCAATTTTTCATTAAACTTACAATTAGTACAAGGCTTTTAAGAATACAATAAAAAGACTTAGAAAATTAGCTGAAAACTAAAACTAGGTTAAAACTACATTACCTTCATTCGGCTTACAAGTCCTATTTGTTTTATAATGATAAATAAGTCTTGGTCTCTTGGTGTGCTTTTCTGTGAGTCTTTGAGGGACCTTGTGGTACGTTGTGTGAGTGCTTTCAAAAGCTCATCTACGCTGTCCGAATTGAGTGTTCCCCAAGCTCAATGATCATAGCCCTTAATTTTCTTGCCTTTAACCTTGGACCAATGGGATTAAAGGGGATTGCCAAGGTGGCAATCACTGTTTATAAGGTGGGGTTTGAGGAAAGTGATGGTGAATAGTGCTAAAAGGGGTTAGTGGGAAATGGAGAAGATATACAGTGTTTTAATTTGGTACAGGGTAAAGGTTTGGTGGAATGGCAGGTTTAGTCCCTGTGGTGTTATAACTTTTTAGATGTGTCGCAGGATTGGCTCCTTCAAGTTGTATAGAGTTATTGCATGGCTCGTCCTTGTATGGTTATAAGTTTGAGGGGTTGGCAGAAATGCCCCTTGAGGGTGTGTAGTGGTTTTACACGTACAGTCCTTGTGGGACTAACATGGTTAATTATAAAAGGGTTTTTTTAACAGGGTTAAGGGCTGTTAGGCATTTTTCATGGTTATGGGCCGTTTGGATTTTGGGTTTTTTAAAGTTATTTAAAGCTTATTAAGTATTCAAATATACCTTAATGGGCTGACCCGACCCATTAGATGGGTGCGGGTTGGCCCATTAAGTATTCCTTCGATTTTGGCTTCGTCTTTGACTTTGACTTTGTCGGGGTTGACTTTTTGGTTGACTTTGACTTCTCACGCTTTTCCATTCCGTGCTTGGTTTTGTCCGTTTTGACTTGGATTTTTGTCCTTTTCTTAGATATCCGTTTCCTGCACAATATAAGTAAAAACATACAAATACATTGTATTTTTGGTACGTTTTAGGCCATTAAGTTTTTTTCCGTTTTCCCTAGGTAAAATGTTTGTGTACATTAAAACACTTACAACTAGTCTCAAGCTATTTTGTCGGAAGTATGTCTTTTTTTTTTAAATTCAAAAATGAGAATCCTATGTGTGTGCTTGTGGTTTTCGGTTGCATGCATGAGCCAAAGGGGGACTAATTTGGTCTCTAATATTCTAGGGATATAGTGCTTGAGTTTGATTTATTTTAAGACGCAGTTCCATGCACAAGTATAAGCTACTAAGTATATCCAGATCACGCAATTAACGAAAATGAATAACGACTTCACAAAATTTTCTAAAATTTTAAATATCAACTAAAAACGTAAAAACGCGTCTTTTGACGAAAGACTACGATTAAATGAAACCCAGAACGCTTTCGGTACGACTTCTCAGATAACGCGGGGACAACTTCCCTGTTAAACGTAAAAATTAAACGAAACACTAAAATTTCAAATTACCAAATGAAAACGGCTAAAATATTTATCGAAAATTTACGGGGTGTCACATCTTTTCCCATTAAAGGCTTTGACCTCAAAGGTTTAAGAAGGGCATTCGACTCGATGATTCTGGATTAGCAAAAGTGGGGTCTTTTTCTGCATTTGGTCTTCAACTTCCCACGTAAAACTCATGACCTCTTCATAGTGTTCTAACGTACCTTGACAATCGGAATATAACTCTGCTTCAGACGCTTGACCTCACTGTCCATGATTCGACAGGTTCTTCAATGAAGTGGAGTTTGTCGTCGATTTGGATTTCATCTAGCGGTATAGCAAGAGTTTGCATTTCTTCAAGTTAGAGATGTGAAAAGTACTGTGAACTCGGCTCAATTGATCTGGGAGTTCAAGTCGATAGGCAACGGTTCCAACTTTGGCAATGATCTTGAAAGGTCCAATATAGCGAGGGTTCAGCTTTCCCCTGTTTGACAAAATCGTATCACCCTTTCTGTGTCACTTTCAGAATTGACCTTATCTCCCACTTGATACTCAAGGGGTGTTAGTCTTATATCTGCGTAGTTCTTTTTAAGATACCGACGGCCATGCTTGAATACGGCTCTTGATTTGAATGATTTTCTCAGTTGTCTCGTGGATGATCTCTGGGACAGTGAGCTGACTGTCTCCAACTTTAGCCCAACAGATGGGTTATCGGCACTTATGCCCATACAACGCTTAGAATGCTACAGCTTTAATACTCGTATGTTAACTGTTATTATACAAAATTTCAACCAACGACAAATGCTTATCCTAAATTTTTCCAAAATCAAGCACACCTGCACGCAACATGTCTTCCAATGTCTGGATAGCCCTCTCACTTTTACCATCGGTCTGCGGGTGATAGGTTGTACTCATATCTAATTGAGTACCTAAAGATTTCTGAAGTGATTGCCAAAAGTAGGATGTAAACCTGCTATCATGATCGGAGATGATTGAAACTGGCACTCCATGCCTCGACATTACTTCCTTCAAATATTGTCTTGTAAATTTTTCCATCGAGTCGTCTTCTCTCATAGGTAGAAAATGTGCAGACTTAGTGAGACGATCAACGATTACCCAAATCGTGTGTTGACCGGTTGCCGTCTTTGGCAACTTAGTCACAAAGTCCATCGTTATGTTCTCCCATTTCCACTGGGGTATCTCTGGTTGAACCAACAATCCAGATGGCTTCTGATATTCAGCCTTAACTTTGGCACACGTTAGACACTTGCTGACGTAGGTGGCAATTTCTGCTTTTATGTTGGGCCACCAATACAACTTCTTCAGGTCTTGGTACATCTTATCCGATTTAGCACACTTAAAACTCGTTTTTAAGCCTTCTATTTATAAGGTCTGGAAGTCGGTTCGATACGGCGTATCCAAGGAGTTGGATACGGCGTATTAGGGATTTCTTAAAGTAGGGACCACGCTTGATATCTTCCAGAATATTATATTCGTTCCATATATTGAATATGGCGTATTGAGTATCTCTGGATACGGCGTAGTGAGCTTCATCCTCTGTGGTCTTTGGTGAGTGCAGGCACGGATACGCCGTATCTTCCTTGATGGATACGGCGTATTGGTCTTCAGAATAGTAATCTTCAAAATATCTTCTTTTAAGCTCCAGAATGCGCGCCTTTTCCTATCTTTCACCAATTACTGCATTTCTCAAATATAAACGATTAAGTAACAATTCTTTGCAATAAATATACAAATCGGGTTAATAACATGGGATAAATGATGCTAAAAAATAGACGTTATTTGATGTTATCAAAGAGCGAACACTATAGCTCCTAATTCCAAGTCAAGAGTTGTGTAGTTCTTCTCATGAATCTTGAGTTGGCGGGATGCATAAGCTATCACTTTCTCTCTTTGCATCAAAACCGCTCCCAACCCTTTATGTGAAGCATCATAGTAGACCACGAAGTTTTCGCTTCCTTAAGGTAATGCCAAAATCGGTGCGCTACACAGTTTTTGTTTTAGTAGTTGGAATGCAGGTTCTTCTTTCTCTCCCCAGTAAAACTTCTTGCTCTTTTAGGTCAACTTGGTCATATGTTTAGCGATCTTCAAGAAACCTTCAATAAATCATTGGTAATAACCGGCAAGACCTAGGAATTGGTGAAATTCTGTTGGAGTCTTGGGCGATGCCTAATCCTTGAGTGACTGAATCTTAGCAAGATCAACGTGAATGCCTTCACTATCAATCACGTGACTGAGAAACTGCACTTTTGGAAGCCAAAAATCACACTTGGAAAATTTAGCGTACAATTCCTCCTTCTTAAGTAATTCCAATATCAACTTAAGGTGTTCATCATGCTCTTCCTTATTCTTGGAGTAGATCAATATATCATCGATGAACACAATCACAAACTTATCCAGATACGATTTGCACACCCGATTCATCAAATCCATGAATACCGCCAGTGCGTTAGTCAATCCAAAAGGCATTACTTGGAACTCGTAATGACCATAACGAGTCCTAAACGCCGTCTTAGGAATATCTTCTTCACGAACTTTGAGTTGGTGATAACCAGACCTTAGGTCGATCTTTGAGTAAACACTCGATCCTTGTACTTGATCAAACAAATCATCGATTTGGGGAAGCGGGTATCAGTTCTTCACAGTCAGCTTGTTTAATTCAAGGTAATCGATGCATATTCTGAAGGATCTATCTTTCTTTTTGACAAACAGAACCGGAGCTCCCCAGGGTTTGGAACTAGGTCTTATAAATTCTTTGTCAGCAAGTTTTTGTAGTTGAGTAGACAATTCTTGCATTTCAGATGGTGATAATCTATACAAGGATCGTGCTATAAGTGCAGCACCAAGGACTAAGTCGATTTGAAATTCAACATGTCAAGTCGGTGGAAGTCTTGGTAAGTCTTCTGGAAAGACTTCCGGAAAATCTCGTACTATTGGCACGTCCTCAAGTCGCTTCTTCTCCGACTTGTCTTCGGCCTTCTTTTCAGTAATCTGTGCCATGAAGACATGGAACCCTTTTTTAATATACTTCTAAGTCTTGGTGTACGAATAATGTTCAGTCTAGAATTTCTTCTATCTTCACTCCTATCACCTTGAATCATCAATAGTTCATTTCCATAAGGGATACGAACAATCTTCTCGTCACAAACGATAACGGTGTGGTACTTTGACAACCAATCTATATCGATAATGACGTCGAAACTACTGAGTTCTATTGAAATAGTTTATAAGGTGACTACAAAATAGTTTATAATATGATAACAAAATGGTTTATAGGATGATAGTAAAATATTTTATAAGACAATAGTAAAATGATTTATAAGCTATCAGTAAAACGGCTTGTAGACTGACGGTAAAATAGTTTATAAAATGACAGCAACCCTGTTTATAAAATGACATCTAAATAGTTCATAATTAGTGAAACGGTTTATAAAATAATAGTGAAATGATTCATAAGACGGTAACAAATTCGAGGAGTAGCTTACATTAATAGAGAATTAGAGTATAACCGACGGAATCGTCAGGACACATACATTAATAGAAAATTTAAAACATCCACACAGTACAACGAAATTAATAGGAAAGTACTAGTGCGAAACTCTTAGGGAATATAGTCTAAGAAGGCTTCGACTTAGGTCTCACTACGTAGGGCAGAAAAATATCTCCTTAAGCATCTCCATTATCTTTGATGACGTGAGGGTCCTCGTGATCCTTTCCTCCAATTCCCTTCTGGTTATCGTAATTCTGATTCTTCAACTTCGGGCACTCCCTCTTGTAGTGCCTTTGGCTTCCACACTCATAGCAGATAACGGTAGCTTTTTGATTTGCCACGGAGGCTCTCTGATTCGTTGCAGCAACGGAAGCCTTACAATTCCTATTCATGTGGCAAACCCTCTTACACTTACCACACCTCACAGTACACAGTCCAGCATGATGCAACTTACACTTGTTGCAGTAAGGCAAATTTTC
>BQNB010206275.1:0-10558 GCA_026074375.1 Tanacetum coccineum | reverse complement strand
CGTTAGTGTAAACGATATATTAATCTAAACCATCTTTGTTAAACTTTAGTCAACACCTTCCCTCTCTATTCACGCTCATCCTTCTTCGTTTTTCCACGTTATAAAATCGTTTTCATTCACATTCAAGAGCGTATCGTTTTCATCTTCATCTTATTTTATTTAACTCTTTTATAGTATATATTTTGGCATATCTCGCCAAGATATTAGGTAACATTCATCTAGTTTTAAATGTTACATTTAGAGTATGTTGCCTTAACAAATCATCCTTATCGTCAACATTTAGTTTGACCTAAACTCTTATGATAATGTTTATCCTTAAACACCCCAATCATGAAAAGCATACATAATGCTTAACAAAGAAATATTGATTAGGAATCTCTCAATAAAACCCTTGACGAAAGTCTATCCGAATCCAAATTATTATCTTGGTTAGATAATGATATCATAAGAAACATGTCGCTCAAAATACGTTAATACTCATCTAAATGACATCTTGGAAGAAGTCATTCTCATAACAATAGTGTGCAATCAATAGATGAATTTTGTTCTCATTTATTAAAGTTGATATGATACCAAAGGGTGTTGGTCGAATCTTAGTCCTTAAGCATGCGTCTTGGTTCTTAAGCATGTGTCGGTCGAATCTTATCATTAGTTCTTAAATATTTTTATGTCTTAAGCATACGTCATGATTCTTTATCTTGGATTTAGGTTGTTGTTATTAAAAAAATGATTGCATGTGTCTAGGTTTTAAATTTTCTTTTAAAGTGTCATACTTTAGAGTGCATATACTTAAGACGTGCATGTCTTGTTCCCTGCTAGTGTTTTGATATATATATATAGAGAGAGAGCTATCATCATTATATATATGTGCACTAATCTACTAATTTTGTTTTGTAGCACACTTCCGTAGGGGAGCAAACACCGAAGGGGAGCATTTGCAAATGTCAAAGTTATTACATTTGCAACCGTTACGACATCTACACATTTCTTGATATGATTATTCCATCCCTATAATATAGCTCCTATATATATATTATGTTGCATGAAACTAACCCTTAATGTAGGTTAAGAGTTTTTTTTAACAAGTTTGATCCATGGATCCGCTAGAGTCAATATACAATGGGATGCAAGTATCATAGGAGTGCAATGAGTTAAGGGATGCTCGAGTGTCAAAGTAGATAGCTTGGGATGATTAAACGAGGTTAGTAGGAGCATGACTTCACTAAGAATGATGCAAGCTCGCCTTTTTGTTTTAGGGAATGAAGTGTAGTAAAAGTCTCGCCTATTGAAATGAATGGCTTGGAGTGTCCACCTTTTTATTTTGACAAAAGGGGGAGAAGAAGTGTAAACGAGTAACTTATACATTTTACTATGAGTTATAGTTTACATATTTTGTCATCATCAAAAAGAGGAGATTGTTAGTGCAAATATTACGATATTTAATTTATACATTCACTTTGTGTTTTGGTGATGACAAACATGTAACTTGTAACACTTAACGTACAGTGCTCATGTTACTCGTAATCACAAATAATAAAAGTATTTATGCTTCAACATCTCTCGACGTCTCAAGTTTGCACCCGACGTAAATCACTTAAGGCTTGAATAAATAAATGCTTAATTTATTTAATGATTAAAGGTATTAATTTTTTTTCTAAACCTTACATTTTTATAAAATGTAACAAACATTTTTATAAAACTTAGACAAAATATTTTTGTATTTATAAGAAATGTTTTATTCAAAATAAATAATTTGAATTCAAAATTTTCCCCCCCTAAAACGGATAAAACTGCCCTAGAAAATACCTCCATATCGAAATGGACAAAGTTAGGAGCGTCCTATAGGGGGGGCCGGGGGGGGGGGGGGGTCCCCCCCCCCCCTTATAGCGTATGGGTGGCCCCTTATTGATAAGGGAGCCGACAGGTCTTTAAAGGGGCTGACCAATGTATTTCGCACTCCCAACCTTGCCTATAAATAGTGGACTGTTCCCACTTATTTTTTCACCTTTTGCACATATATTCTTTCTGTCCCAAATCAATTTAAAACATTTTTACATCCTATAAAAAACCATTGATCATTTATCTAAGCATCTTATTTTCAAGTGATTTTCAAGTTTACGGCTCCAGTGCAAGAGAAGAATACTCACTTAATCATTCAAGATACGGAAGTATTATAGTTTAGGTTGTATTTACGCACGCGTTGTTACGATTGTTGTTGAAAGTTGTAATTCATTCATATCTCTTTGATGTGTGTAATAGGTTTAGATCAGGGTTGATCGTGATAGTATTAGGTTGAGGTAAATACTTTAAGGATGATTAGTATTTTAAGGCCTTAAAATATAAGTGTGTGTAGATCGGTTCTAGCTAAAGTTAGAAACTCCGAACATATGGCTTAGTGTCGGAAATTGGTGTAAGCTATTGTGTATGGTTTTCTCTGCTAAAGGAGCTTGTAGTCTAGTGAAGTAACTCTCGAGTTGGGTGCTCGAGAGTGGAGTAGGGCGAAGAGGAGCTTCGGTGACAAAAACTATTATAAATCACAGTTGTCGGGTTTGCATTTCCTTATACCTTTCGCTTTATATTTTTATTTACCTTATTGCCTTACATTTATATTTGCATTATATCTATTGTGTGTGGATTGTTTCTTATATTGTTTGGATGATGATTGTGTCATGGATAGAAGTTATATTGTAATTGTGTTTATATTGCTATGACATGCTCTAGTAGAATTAGATGGTTTTATTCTCACTTCTCATACTGGCTCTAACTTGATCGATAATTAATACCCGCAAAACATTTTAAGTTTTTTAATGGAAACATATTCACCCCTTCTATGGTTTCCTCATGAATTATGACCAAAGACCTTACTACACGCACAACTGGGAGGTTTCACATCATATTCATAACGAATAGTACACGTATAGAACCCATCCACAACAAGTTAAGGCATAATACCACTGGTATCTTAAGTCTATCATTTGCTCTAGCATAGTGAACTGCCCTAGATTGCAAGCACTTTATCAAAAGTAAATAACGAGTCAAGCATTAAGAAGTGTTTTACAAGTTTCGTTGCAATGGCACTTAAACCATCATCGACAAAATGCCCGTAACGGTGACACCATGAATTTAACCCAAACCAGAACATTCCTAACATCTTCTTTCAATAAATTCACATCCGGATTCCACTTTTTTTGAATAAGCAGATTATTGCGAATAAACCATAGACCATTTTCATGCCATATGCATTCAAACCATCCATAGAGCTAAACTGGAAAGCGAATAACTGGTAGATGAGTTAAGCTTTGATTTAACCAGGCCATATTTACACAAGTGTTCCTAAATAGTTAGCAACATCGGGGTAAGCCACCCATTTTCCAGAAGAGATAAAACCATATGGCTGTATTAGAAAAACTGTTTTTCGCTAATAGCTAATAGGACTCCACGGGACAACCACATTAACCCCATTACCACCGGTTGTAAATTAAAAGTGTGAAAAATGCACCACTCTTCCTACTCGGTTTACTCAGTAACGTTAGCATAGAATTAGACACACCAGGAGAATTATTACCTGGTTTATGAGAATCCAAACGTTAGTCCATCAGTAGGTTTCCCATTCAATGTTTCCAATGAAGGAAATCTAACCGCTTGTTTTGACAAATCCATAAACTGTAGGTATAATATATCAGATTGCATGTTAACCCTTTCACTCGAATCCAAAATCATTAATCTTTTTCTTCTTTGCACCCCCCCTCTAGAACCAAGAATCCCGCTTTCATCATCTGAAAGATACAAACGAACCAAAAACACAAAGCACAAGATAGCGTAATATCTTATGTTTTACATAGAAAACCCTAAATAATTGGGTTTTACATCGAAAGAACAAAGGCCCGTCACATGTTTTCCAATAAGCACCTCAATTATGTTTAAGCACTCTCAACAAATAAGTAAAAACAATTTATTAAAATCGTTTTTAATCAGTAAAATAATGTAATCTTCAAACATCATTAATGGAAGAAATAAGACAAGGAAAATGTGATTTGTTTTATTAATGTTCACAATACGAAACCATATAATTGTCTATAAATCAAGTGGACCTGCTAGCTATTAAAGATTTGTATATATCAATGAAGGAATCAAAAAGAATATACTAGAATAATTAATAGATTAGGGCACTCGTTCCAAATGAAGAAGTAAGGGTTTGCACGTCGACACCAATGGGGTAGGGTAGGGTTTTTTTCTTCGTGTGATTATTCATATTCGTTTTGCGGATGAGTTTAAGTATATTGTCTTACGTTTACATGGGTGCTCAACGTGTATGTGTCTTTGCTTGTAACATTATTAATACGTATTCGAAAACAATAATATATTATGTGTGTTTAAGTTTCATGAGTGTGTATGTCATTTATATGTGTGTTAGTTGTAAAATTTGTATAAAAATTATTAGGATTATATTGACAAAAGAATAAAAAATAAAAGCAATAGTCTTAAATATAATAAGTTTGTTGGTGCTAACTAACCAACCCATATATAAATGGTTAACAATCTAAACAACCCAAAAACTGAAAAATCAAAAAACCAAAAAAATCGAACCGATAAAAACTAATCGGTTTTGGTTTTAAGTTTTGTGAAACCGAATATTTCTGTTCGGTTTTGGTTTTCGCTAAACCGATCCAAACTGAATCATGCTTACCTTGTAAGTGTTGTAACAGTAATGCTGTTAGATGATTAGGTCACTGGCCCAAGCCCGATTATGGTATTATGGTCAATTAGGTTTAAGGTTTGGATTATGTTGCTTATTATCAAAGCCATACATTTCTTATAAATACACATGCTATCTCACATATGTAAGACATTAAATTAATAAACTCCTTTATTATTTACATGGTAATCCAAGCTTTAGGAAAACCCACCATCGAAAAGTTTTCCTATCTCCTCGGATCCATGCTACTAGCCGGTGATCCGGAGGGATCCCCGTTTATTTATTTTTTCTTTATTGTTTTGGTTTAGTTAGTTTTTTTTCATACAAAACTCATAAGTTTTATCCCACAAAACCCTAACCGTCATAATAGACCACATATGTATGTTGAAAAATCAATCAATTAAATTTATTTTCATTCACAAATTTTTTTGTTGTTGTTGAGGATTATTGTTTTCGGTGATACTAGTTGAAAAAAATGCCACCTCTATCTAAAGGCAAAACAAACCATGATATATAAAAAGCCGTCAAAGAAAAGGAGGAAGTCGTTAAGCAATAAACAACTACGTCGCTGAATACAACTTTGCTTCCATTCAAGCAAACGATAAAGACAATGGGGAAACAAGAAAAGAAGAAAGGGCTTCCAACATTCATCTCAGTTTGTCTGTCCGAAAAATTGAGGTTCAAACTGCATGGGAGTGTTAGACGATTAGGTCTAGGGATGGCAGAAAAACCCAAACCCAATGGGGAAACTCGAAACTCGAAGTTTTTGAGGCGGGGCGAGGCATGCTTATCGAGTTACCGGGCTGGTTTCGGGGAATTAACAGGGATTTTTATCGGGGTTCGAGGCGGGGACGGGGCATAAGATCCCCAACCCGCCCCACCCCGAAACTATATATACATATAGATATATTATATTTATATATTGTTATGTTAGTATTTAAGTAATAAAACCAATATTATCAATTTTTTGTAGTTTTGTATCTCTGCAAGATTGTAAGTTGTGATTAGGAAAAACTTATTTTGTGTAATGATTTTAGAAGAAGTTTTTATTTTTTAATGTGGTTATCATTATTTATGTTTAATTTGTTGAAAACTTATAAAGGCTACTAATTAATATATTGTTAGTGGGTTGTTGATTCTTCATATTATTGCATGTAATCACATTTGTAAAGATATGGCGTAAAAATAATACTACCTTCGTCCCATAATAAGTGTCCACTTTGACTTTTTTGAGTCTTTCTTATTCGACTTTGACCATAAATATTTTTATTTATGTTATATAATACTTGATGAAAAATATATGTATTGATTGGGTTTTAAATGTATTTTTATTGATATAATTTTCATCAAGTATTATATAACACATATAAAAATATTTATGGTCAAAGTTGAACAAGAAAGACTAAAAAGGTCAAAGTGGACACTTATTATGGGACGGAGGGAGTAATAAACAGAGAACAATGTATATTTGGTGGAGCATTACGCTCGTAAAGACACCCCGATAAGATCTCCAACAGGGATTGGAGATTGGAGCGGATTTGGGGAAGCATCTCTCCTTAATTGAGCTCCCCGATAAGATCCCCATTGGGGATCGAGGCGGGATTGGAGGGTGGTTTGCTAATCGAGTTACCGCCTTGCTCCAAACCCGCCCCATTGCCATTCCTAATTAGGTCATTAATACAAGCCTAGTTGTAGTCGTGTGGTCCATTAGGTTTAGGATTTAGATTATCTTACTTATTATCAAAGCAATGTATTTACTATAAATACACATGCTATCTCACATATATATGACATTCAATCAATAAATCTCTTTTGTTATTTCTTGGTTTGTCCCCGTCTTCGTTGTTTTAGTTACAAATGCTACTTGAGTCAAGGCGATATATACTTTCATTTAGTTACACATAATTGATTATTTCATATGTTATTTTTGAGGGTTTTTGAAATGGCACAGGGCCTGTAAAATTTGTGACACAGCCTTGATGTACCGCTATAGACCTCGCTTATGTTAAAATTTAGGTGTGTATGTGAGTGGTAATAATCAAATAATCATCATATATTCCCTTAATAGTGTAGAGCTCACTTCCTGAAGTATTTTAACCTTATATGCCTTGGGTATCACGAAATCCACAATCGGATAATTCAGATAAACATGCTTAGTTTCCAAGGCATGAGAAAACTAAGCAATATTGGGAAGTGCTCATATCATATCAAATAATTATACTGCCAGAGATACGTGAGCCTATGAGGTCACACACGTATACATCAAGATACAACCTTTTAATAATATGAAATGGACATGTTAATTAATCAAGTCCAAAATCAATATGGATAGTCCATATTGGGACTAAAAAGGCCGACCTAGGGTAAGAAAAAGGAAAGGAAAGACTAACTTGGTCACCAAATTATCCAAGAGCCTATATAATGAATTGTGTGATTCATTATTAACACTCTTGCATAACCAAAATAACAAAAAACTTTATGAACTATTTTCCTCCTTCCCTAAAGCTATTTCGATCAACTATTAAACCCTTTTAGGGTTTATACTAGCCGATTTATATTAAAGCTAAAACTGTGGGTTTTGTAGCTTAGATCATGAAATCAAGAACTAGCATTCAGGTTATAATCCATGACGTGTAGTGTGGACTATTCCTGAGAGGTCACCTACTTTGATGACTTAATGTGTTTCGTGGGGGTTTTGACAAGAACATGACGTGTTCTTAAGCTCCAGTGATTAATTGATATGGAAACGAGGTTAGTATCGTTTATTTACATGTTAATCTAGTTACATCATACGAGGTCCCTTTGAAATGTTTATCCGCTGACATACTTGTGAAAATAATTTATATTAGATGTTAAATCCCAACAGTGACATCACGAGCCATTGTATGATGTATGGGTTACATAATACACATAATATTGACTTACAAACGCATGTTTCTACGATTTTCATTACATGCTTTTTGGACAGCCCTTGGGGCGTTTTTTATGTGAAAAATATGATTTTTATGTCTTAAAAAGCGTGTTTTGAAAACCCTAGGTTGCTGGTTTTATGTGTTCTTTGCGGGTGATTTGTTAACTTGCTTTAAATTGCTCATTTATTGACTGATTTGTGTTTATTTATTTGTTAATTGAATTCCATGACAAACACATACATGTTTGCCATGGAAAATAAGTCTAATCTACTGTTTCTTGAGTATGATTAAGTGTTAATATGTGGTACGTGCAATATTCGATGAAAACCTGAGTCTTTATGCTTCTTTTCTTTGTTTTTATGACTTGTTTGACACTACTATAGTAAACAATTGTTTTCCATCACTCTGAGACGATCTGGACATCCAAATTCGTATGGTAATTTCATGACTCATAGGCCTACTACTTTGTAGCTTATTGAAAAATTCGGGGAAGACTCCTTCTAAGAGTTTTTCGGGCCCTAAAGTCGACTAAAAACAAAAAACTGCTTGCTCATTTTAAGACTTTAACGGGTTCCACTCGCTTTGGACATGGTCTAAAAGCGAGTGGGAGTCCTATATTTGGTTATGACATGACCCTTAGTTGACCGCTTGTGTTTTTCATGGACCCGCGCATAGGAATTCATCGAATTTAGTTGCTTGTTACATTATAATTTGATTATTGCATTATTAATTGTTTCATTTACATTTTGCTTTTATATATTGTTTGACTTGTATAAAATTTAGAAAATGTTTTTGATAATTAACATGACAAATAGCTATCGAAATAATAATCTATTATAGACTAAAGTCTTGTATTGTTTTAAAACGCATTGAGTTGGGTTTACACCATAATTTTCTCCCGCGATGAAACAATGCATAGAAAGTAGTTTTTAATACATTATTATTTGCTTGTTATATAGGTTATGACTTGTATAACTTGCATCGTCAATTGAGCTATTACAAAAGTAGATTATTATCTTGCATGTTTTAAAACGTATAGGGTTGGGTTTACACCGTAATTTTCTTCCGCGACAAAACATGCAAGTACTATAGTTTATGACAACCTTTTTTTAACATAATTAAAGTATGTGCATTTTTATTAATGATTAAAAAACTTGAGTAATTTTACTCTTGAGGGCGTCAATCTAGAGTTTGATTATTTCCCGTGACAAGGCTTAACGTCTTGCCCTACCTTGTTAGGGGTTTAATAATCTTTAATTTTTTTCCGCGATAAAATATGCATAGAATATAATTTTGTAAAACCTAACGTGTATTATTCTTAATTTTATATTCACTTTGTGTATAAAAGTGAAAGGACTTTTCAATACATAGAAATTAAAACAAGACAAAAATGTTTTAAACTTCTCATATGAAGATGTATGCATGCTTCTTTGTATAATTTTTGGTATACAAGTTTTATCAAAAACATATAGCATTAAAAAATTAAGTCTTTGCCATCTAAGTATGAGATCACTTATAATTGTTCTTTACTCTAGGACAGTCCTAGGTAAACTGCAACCCAAGGTAATAATTACATATGATCAGACCTGAGATAAATTATTACAGATTTTGTATTGGATGACTTAAATCGAGTATGGTTGGTCAGACCTTCGACACAAGACATATGATGGGGCTAAACATGCCAACTTGACATTATTGTTCCAGACAATAGTGCCCTGGGCCCCATTCGAACTAAGTGTAGCACATGATGCGATTATTGCTCGTCGATTACCTTTTGAACTCATCATTACGATTTGACAGTCGAATGTAATGTTGAAAGTTCAAGTACGATCTTAGATCATTTGAAAAATTAATTTATTTTTAAACGTGGGTAGTTAATTTTTAAGGGATTATTGTCGAAAACACTAAAAATGATATTTGAAAGTTCTTTTAATGTATTACTGCAACGTAAATGGTAAACAAGAGTTTGTTCTTTTCTTGTAAAAGACAAGTCGAGTCTCCTTTCCTTGTAGAAAAAAGAGAGACTCATTCCTATCCTTTTTCTTTGATCGAGAAAGCTATAATAGGAATGATAGAATTTTCCTAATTCTAATCGAACTCGTAGCAAACTTACACTGTTAAGTAAATTGTGTTGGGTAATATATTGTAAAAGACTTAATACTGGTAGTATAACAGTTAAGTCTGGTAGTATTAGTTAGTTCTGCCAAGTACTAATGTTAAGTCTGGCAGTACTAAAGTTAGTAAGTTAAGTCTGACAGTACTATAGTTAGTATTGGCCTGGTAGTTAAGTCTGTTTATGTAACAGAATAGTGATAATAGTTATCTTAGAGATATCTTAGGAAAGGATATGGATTATCCTTTCATACGTTTGTTAAGCCTATTAGGGTTTCCTTGGTGTATAAAAGGAACCCTACGGCATAGTGGTTTGGCATCCAAACCTAATAGAAATAATAGCAATATACGAAGTTAGTTTTACAATTGTTCTTCTTAGTACTTGTGTTAAGATTTTGCATTAGCACATAGTATTCATAGTCATTGTCTCTCTTATAGTTGATTTGGATTTATTCAAGTTAGCTATTGTCTTATAAAAGGCTAATCAGATCCAAGACTTTGGACCAACAAAGCCTTTTCAAAAGAAAGTTTATCAGAATCTTTTTCATATCCCATCAATGCAAGGTTTTCAAAAATCTCAACAGTTGTTAGACAAGTAGCACCATCCTCATCAATAAAGTGAAGATCACTCCTGACTGATGATTCTGTTACTACTACACTCTTGCCAGCAACATTGGCATATATTTGTGTTTCATTATTAGCTGTTTTGGTCTTTGCAGTAGACCAAAACTGCTTAATGTAAGAAACATATACAGTGGGTGATTCGTCAATAATATATATATATAATATACAAGCAAACACTCAACCAATTACCTTTGCACAAGGAATGGTTAAAAGT
>BQNB010206272.1:0-10558 GCA_026074375.1 Tanacetum coccineum | reverse complement strand
AAAACTGTGGGCTGATAAAAGTTTACTTCATCTTTTCGGCTCACAACCGATGTTGCCGTCTTCTAAATAAGGCACATAGTAGTAATCCGAGACTGATAAAAGTTTGTTGCATCTTGCCGGCTTACAACCGATGTTGCAGCCTTCTAAAAGGTCGAGGAAATTACCGACTGCATCTTGCCGGCTTACAACCGATGTTGTAGCCTTCTAAATGACCAAAGTTTAATTATGTTGCAATAATAACAGTAATAAAGCTAAATTTAGACTCTGGGTTATCTAAAAAGGATAACCCCTAAATCGTGCGAAATTAGAACCTTAATGTGGACATTATTCTCACCATATCGTCTCTTTAGGAAAGGATTTCAAACTAATTGTGGTCTAAACCGGGTTTACTTTATAAAAATAAGACATTAATTCATTTGTCACAAATAATAATAATAAAAAAATCTTTAGAGGATTTAGGAAATAAGGGAGCGAAAAGTTAAAGTTTTTACTTACACAATTAACATTTATGAGTAGTGTTAGCATCTTAACTTGTATTTAACAATGATTTCGTTTTTAAGCTTGGTTTGAGGTGAGTGAAAAATCAAGAACGATGAATTTATCCTTTTATTGTTTCTTGTTCCGTAAAGTTATGTTATGAATATATGAATATTAAATGCATAAAAATGGTTAAACTGGGGGCTTTTCAAAACTAGTGATTTCTTAATCCCCTTTGATGAACACTTAGCTACTTTTCGAGGTAATTAGTCTAAGGGGGTTGAAATTTTTGGTTTTCTAAGTTTGTGTTTATGACATTGCGTGAGGACACGGAAATAGCTTAGTATGGGGGATTTTGGTATGTGCTTAAATACACATACCTTTTACCTAATAAAAAGAGCTAAAAAGACCAATAATAACAAATAAATACAGAAAAATGCATTGTATTCGTTTGTATTATGAAATGTGTCTTGCATGTACGGATATTCAATAAAAGGACAAAATCAAAGGCAAATCGGACAAGACCGAGCACGGGAATGGAATGAGCACGGAAAAATGAAGCCGAAGGTGTATACATCCTTAATGGACCAACCCGTACACATTTTATTGGATCGGGTCAGCCCATTAACATTGTATTACTATATCAATCCTAAGCCCTTTTACTAAACAAAGTCCAAAATACCAAATCAAATCCATAATCCATTATTGGGCCAAGTATCAAATGAGAAGCCCAAGTCAACCCCCCATCCCAGGTCAAGTCAACAAATATTATACGGGTCAAATTCACTATGGATTATATTTTTCACACTTTTACTTTCATACGCAGCAACATACCAGGGTAAATCAACTCCTTTCATCCCACGCCCATCCTTCTAGAAGCTCACCTGACACATCTGACAAGCAATTAGCCACGTTGGCAATCCTAGATGACGTGATTGGTTGTTGATGCATGGAAGCAATCCAATGGACTAAAATGAAGGATTGTGTTTGGAGGGTGGTATGTGTTAAATTACACATACCTTTTACCTTTAAAAACAATCTAAAATAACCAAAAACGGACTTAAAATGCCAAAAATAAGCTTGTTTTGCTAATTGTGTTGTGCAGGAACGAATATCTAAGAAAAGGACGAAAAACGAAGCCAAAACGACAAAACCGGACACGAAATGGAAAAGTGTGGTAAAGACAAAGTCAAGACAAAGCCCAAGTGTGAAAAAGTCAACCAAAGTCAACCCCGACAAATCCAAAGTCAAAAAGTGAAGAAAAATAAGTTTAGGGGCCAAAATTGCCAAGTCCCTAACTTATTTAATGAAGAATATGAAGAAAATGCTTGTGAGGGGTCAAAACTGCCAATCCATTATTCTTGTATCACAAAAGGACCTCTTTTGCAAACCTTACATAACACTTGAGGGGGTGTTTTTGCCTTGTTTCAAAACTATAAGAAACACAAGGACGTGTGTTGCAATGACAAGTATAACCATGAGGGACCAATTGTGACAAACCCCCAAACCCACACCCCCGTTTGAAACACTGTTTATCTTCATCAACATTTCCCGCCAAACCCCAAACCCCACATCCTGTCACTCTCATCCCTCGTTGACCTCCCCACATCACTCCAAACCCTTCACAATCATACACCCCCCACATGGGTCAATGAACAGCTTGGCAATCCTATGTGACCTTATTGGCCAAGAACAAATCGATGGCTGTGATGATTTTGAGTGGGCACCAAGATAAATGAAGGGCCAGGATTGCTTTGTGTTTACACACTCACAACAAGCACACAAGGCTGTTTTGTGTCTACAAAGAAGCACAGAAGTGAAGTAAAGAAGAGAAGACCAAAACCCTAGCTTATTTGGCTATAAAAGCTTTTGTAAGCCATTGTGGCAAGAGTTAGTTTTTTTAAGTGTGTAGTTTTAGCTCAGTTTAGTTTTTAACTTAATGTACTTGTACTCTCTTTTTTTATGAAAATTCAGTTTGTCTTTCACATTGTGTGCTAAGTTACTTATACTTCTTTAAAATCATATAAGCTCTTAATATAAGCACTCTTTAACCTGTTTTTAAACTTTTATACAAAAATTTAAGAAAAGAATTCAAAAGGAAAAAAGTTACTGTGTGATTAAGCTAAGGATGAATGAGCAAACTTGGATGGCTCATTGGGTTGTTTAGTTTAGCTTATTTATAAGCTTGGGTAGGTTTTAGAGCTTATTTAGGTTCACATAATCCTGTTTTGAGCAAGGATCAAGGTATACTTCTTTTTAAATTTTAGCTTATTTTTACTGTAGCATTGCTTATTGTGGCTTATTTTCAGCTTATTTATGTCTTTTTGTGCTTATATGTGTTTAGTTATGCTTATAAATGCCTCTTAGTTGCTCTAGTTTCATTTACTTACCATTTGCTTGAAACTGCCTAGATAAGCTTATTTCTGTTGTTAGCTTATTAGTTTTTTAAAGTGCTTATTTGCCTGTTCTTTTTACCTTATTGTGCTTAACCATGTTTTTAAAATTTTGTGCTTAAACTAGCCTTTATAGTTTTAAAATCCGTTTTTAAGAATATAAAGGGGTGTTTGGGTTAAGCCCAAAATGGGTCAAAATGGCAATGACATGGGTTGTGGTCATATGGCCAACTTAGGCTTAAGTTATTAAGCTTATTTTGAGTCTGTTTTCAAAAGTTTACAAGTTTAAAAGTTGATTTTAAAGTTTCTCATTTTTCCCTAAGTCTGCTAGCTTTAAAGAGGGGTCAAAAAGCTTATTTGCTTAAGGTTTAAAAAACTTGAGTTTTAGTTTCAAAAGTGTGTGATTTGTGAGTGTCTAAACAAGTTATTAGAAGTGTTTTGAGTCATTTGTCAAAACTGCCAAATTTTTGTGTCATCTCTTAGTACAAGAAAAAGCCTTTTTTCACAAACAAAAACCAGCAGGTTTAACTTGTTTTTAGCAAATGGAATTTTGAATATAAGCTCTTCACATGCCCCTTTTAATCTGTTTACCAGCTATTTTTCATTTTAAGCTTATTTGACAGCTTATTTCAAGCTGTCAAGTTAAGCCCCCATTTTTTTGTTCATTTCCCCTGGTGCTAGACACCCTTTTTCAAGCCCACTTTTCTAGTTTATTTGGCCTTAAGCCCCTAGTTCTTTTTAGCTTTTTAGATTGCCCTTAGGTCCATTGATAAGCTCTAGTGGCCTTAAGCCTTAGTTTCCCCCCTAGATTGCTTAATGTTAAGCCAAAAGTGCCACTTTAACTGTTTTGAACTCAGAATTAGGATTGTGGCTTATTTTAGTCTTTTGGCTTTTATGACTGATTTTCTTAGCTTATTTTAGTTGTAGTTGCTTATTAGGATTAAGTTTTCCCTTGTTTCTTAGTTATTATTGACCTATTAACAAGCATCTGCTGGACTTAAAATTCACCCTAGCAGTACTAACTCTTAAGTTAGTACTGCTGAGTGTTTAAGCCAATTTCTGGCTTATTGGGCTTATTTCATTTGCTTATTTTTTGTTCTTAGTAGTTCATAATGTCTGTGTGTTAAGTGGTGTTTGCTTATTTCCCACTGACTTTGCTTAATTGTTTATAAAAGTCATTTAGAAATTGTTAATTGTTCATAAAAGTCATTAAGAAAAGCCAATTTTTGCTTTAAGCTCAATATAAGCCACTGCTTCAAAAAGTCTTTTCCAGCTTATTTTTGTTTTCCTCAACTGTAGTTATGAAAAATGATAAGCTCAAGGTGCTTATCAAGTTTGTGTAAAAAGTTTTGAAAAAAAAAGAGGAGATAAGGGGAAACCCGGGTGAGCAAGACTCGAACCCGGGTCTCACCCTCAATACACCTCTTTTATAACCAACCCTCTTACCGCTGTGCCCTTGGGTCTTTTCTGTTAGACCCTTGGGCACTTGGGTATTTAAGGGGGTTTTGTCCCTTAGGCTTATAAGCTCGTTTGAGCTTATTTTCGGCTTATTTATAAGCCGAATTTTGGGTTTCTTATTTTTCTTAGGATAGTCGTAGGGTCAAGTAATTTTAGTAATTTTTTCAGAATTTTTAAAAATAGTTTAGTATTTTTTATAATTTAATTTCGTTAAAAGTTTTAAAAATTCATAAAAAATACAAAAATTATCAAAAAAAATATTTTTCTTTTTTTTTTTAGGAAATTTTTCTTTGGCATAATTTTACAATAGGAAAATTAGAAAAAACTTTCGTAGGGTTAATTTTTGCAAAACTTTTGATTTTTAAAGAACGAGTCTCGGGTAGGATCTTGATTGACTCGTTTTGGGTCAACGACCTACGTTTTCAAGTCTAGTCTTTTTCATTCTTCTTTATTAGTCCCTAGAGTAGTTTAGAAGTTAAAATATCTTTGTAGGGTTAATTTTAAGATTTTAGGTTTTGAACCCGTGTTCGGAAATTCCTGCTCTCGTTTTCAGCTTATTCATAATTTTTAGGTTTCTCAATTCGTTTTTGTTTGTTATTGATTTATTAGCATTTCTACTCTACTCAGATCATTAATCTCATTCAAAACTCCAATTTTCCGTACTGTACGATTTCTCCAAGACAGCCTCGTTGGGGATAAACGACCCGGGGATATTCTATACTACTTCTTGGTTTTATTGATTGTTTTTGGATTATACTTATTATATATATTATATATATAGTTTAAAGAACAAATCAGTCCGCATGCGCCGATATGATGAACTCTCAGAACTTGATGTCCACTAGAACTGACTTGATGAGAACCATTGCTGAGAAGGAAGAACTCCTCAAGAATTACAGAGCAATGTAGCTCGAATCATGTTTTAGTTTTTATTTCGTAAGCTTATGTTTTTTTAGTTCCGTATGTTGTATGTATTCCCGTATTGTAATATTTTAAGTTTTTATGCCATGTTGTACATTGATTACTATATGTAACTTAACAGCTATGTTGTATTTCTTATGTTATCTGAAAAATGTTGTATTTTTAGAATTGTTTAGTCAGGTTCGGTGTTTGCTCAAAATATTAGCCAACTGCATTGTGCTTAAAAACAAACTACACCCTTAATCCAAACACCCCTTTAATGTTCACTGTATGTTCTTGGAATGGGAAATGTAGACTTGAAACTGCAAAATGCAGTTTCAAACACCCCCTAAAGCTGCAAAATGGTACTTTGGACACCACCCAAATACCCAATTGAGTTACACAAGTCTAACTTACCAAAACCTATAAGACAAGAAAATATATGTCCTTGGTCAAACTTACCAATGTTGTTACATTTGACTATTATGTTGCTGGTTATAATGTCATATATTTAATTGATACTCAAGTTAAAATAAATAAGGGGCAATGTCGTAATAACAAATGTTTCACTTATAACAAATGTTTCACTTTCATCCAAAACAAGATGTGGCTACCCGCGCTTTGCCGCGAAGCGTTTTATGCAAAAATTGAAAAGTGTCTTAACTTTAAAGGAGACTTTATGACACTAAAGTATTTTGGATTAAAACTGAAAAGTGACTTAACTTTGAGGGGTGGTTTTAAAGTATTTTGGGTTAAAATTGAAAAGTAACTTAACTTTGAGGGGGGGATTATTAAAAATGAAGAATTTTGAGGGAGAGGGGGGTTTATTAAAAATAGAGAATTTTGAGGGGGGTTTATTAAAAATAGAAAATGATTATTATAGTATATAATATGGGTTACTATTCATTTGTAATAAAATAATATTTTTTATAATTATAATGTGAAATGAAATTTCTGTCAAAAAAAAACACACACACCCCACTTCCCCCCAATTGTAGCACTTCCAAGATCAACATTAATTTTGTATGCAAAAATTACGTACAGGGACTATTTTACTATGCTTTGTCTTGCAGAGGACCATAATTTTTCAGTTTGGACTACTTAGTCGCAAACAATCTTACGCGACATAGACGACCTCCACGTGTCGGGATGAGAACAATTTCAAAAACAATACAAACATCGTCACTAATAAATATACGCGACATATTATTTGCTTAGAACTAAGAATATATCAAACCGTAACTCATTTACGAACCTAGATATTATTCTAATTCTACATGTTTAATCACCCTCGATTAACATGAAAATAATTATGCCCTTTTCCATGATGACGAAAGAATATGACTTGGTTTGCAACTCACACTTGCAATAAAAATGTCATATTGAATCTACGTGTTCAAATGGTCGTGTTCCAAACCTTAGTACATGAAAATAACTAAAATACACATCGAAATAGGATTGACAGCTTGAATGTTTCATCCGAAATACTCAAGTAAATTTTTTTGCAACGCCAATATAATTAGTCGTATCCGAAAATCCAAAATTTAGAGGCTTCCAACAACTTTATTTAAACTCCCTCAACCCACTCAAAAACGGTCAAACCCAACTCCCATTTTTCTTCTCTATAAATTTCAAACATCCCCACTCCTCTACACACCTCATTCAAATTCAAAACACTCTATTTTCCCTTTCTTAAACACCGAAAAATCTCCATCAATGGAAACCATCTTGGAAGTCTTTAGTCTCGTCATGATGATCATCATCATCATCTCACTCATAATGCTTCTTTATCCGATACTCAAGTTCCGGCATGAAGATTTGTTCTTCGTCTTGGCATTTTACATTTCTGTTATTTTTCCTATCCTTTGTATTGCTTTAAGCATCGAAATGAGATATAAATAAAATCATTACATACTCTCTTTTGGCTTCGTGATTGTTGTTTATTCTTTATATACATATATAAGTATTATACAAACCGCACTCTTACGTCACTCCCCAAGGATGGTCGATTTGGTCTACTGTTTAGAGTATTGGTTTAGGAGAAAAGGAAGAGGATTCATGTTTGGTAATCAACTTATCTGGAAAGGTTGTAGAATACAACCTAATATCAAAGACTCTCCATGAGATCTACGATATAGGATCTAATCAATTTGATGATAACCTTGATGATGATGAGCTCATTACACCTTTTGTAGCGGATCATAACGTTTATGAGTTCATTCTGTCTTTTGCAAGTGTGTGATTATCCATCTTTGGAGAATGTTTGTTTGAATTTGTTGTTAGAATGCCTCAGTTAGGTCATTGGGGTCTGTCCAAAGCCTCTTTCTGTTTGAATTTGGTGTTGTATAATTTTGAATGATGAAGTAATTTGTTTTGATCAGTTTGTATTATACAAGTCAATTTGGGTATTACCATAACCAACATAAAACCATAATTGGTACCCACAATTCACAAACCATTGCTATACATTATGCTTTAAGGAACAGTTTACAAACGATTACAATGTTGTTCCAAAAAGCTATAGGTTACGGAAACACCTACAGCTACAAGTACAAGGCACAACATGCTTCAACACAGGTTCCAAATGCTAAATTGATTTAAGCTAAATGAAACACTACTCCAAACCAAGTTTTCCAATGTCATTATAAAACTCGTAAAGTATTGAAGCTGACCCACGTGTGTGGTTCTCGCCTTCTCGGGACGCCTTTCCATCTCTTGTGTTTCCTCTAGTATCTTTATCTTCGTCTTTAGTGCCTTCATCTTTTTAGCCAAGAACATACAATTTGAGCACTCTACCTTTCTGATATTCAGTGCAGATCTTAAACGCCGCAGAGAATAATTTGGGCGTGTTTAACCATCAATAAATTTAATTTCTAGACTTATTAGCATTGCAGTCATATCGTCACATTAAGACTAAAAAGGGAGTGGTAGATAAACCATACCTTCATCTATTTTGGGTTGGTTGTTAGGACCAGAAATGGGGGATAAGAAGAGAGTGTGTGTGTGTGTGTGTGTATGTGTGTGTGTGTGTGTGTGTGTGTGTGTGTTGTGTATGGTAACTTAGGAGTAACACAACATCATAGACCAACATACATTCATTCATGTACAGGGAGCGAACCAGGGGGTTGGTGTCACAAGAACCCAATGATTTTATTAGATGCACTTTTAATTTTTGTAAAAAACATCGATTTTTCCTAAAGTCATCTTAAATGCACCCGGTCCATCGTAATGTGTTTCTAGTATTACGATTTAAAAAAATTTGTGCACCTGATCATATTTGGTCCTGGTTCCGTCCATGTTCATGTTCTAAAACACATAAAACACAAACATGAACCAATTTTATCGATCACCCATACAACCCATCTTCATGTTAACAATTCACTTACAGCAATAAACCAGTACAACATACACATAAACCAACTACAATCCAGTTCATAAAGAAGTAACAGAAATAGAAACATAAACCTATCTTTGAAACCAATGGTATCCTTAGGTATGTGAGTTCCCCACCACCTAGAGGTATGGTATAATTTTGAATGAAAAGTAATTTGTTTTGATCAGTTTGTATGTTACAAGTCAACTTGGGTATGTCGCAAGTCATAACCAACATAAACCATACTGGCATACTTGGTAGTTGGTACCCACAATTCACAAATAAAAGGCACATCATGCTTCAACACAGGTTCTGGTACCCATGCCTGAATCCAAGCCGAAGCATAGAAACAACAAACATGTTGACCCGACACACTAATAAACCTTAAGAAAACAACTAAATCTACAAGGTACAACATGCTTCAACACAGGGTTCGGTAGGAGTACATTAGATACGCCAGTCCATACCGGATTGCCCCATGCCTGAATCTAACAAGAAGCATGGAAACAACGAACATGCTGACCCGAAAAGAATGACCTAAAAATAAAAAAGTTTAATGTTCCTAACGTCATACAAGAAATTAACGACAGTCATAATCTAATAACTACTAGACAGAAAAAATAAACAAGTTTTATGTTCCCTAACAGCATACAAGAAATGTTCAAACTACACATGTATTCTCTGTAGGACAAAACCACGAGACCACCTTCATCCAACAGGAATCTTGTGATTTCCAAAAATAACTTATCATGTGTTCTTTGTAGGCCAAATCTGTGACAATATATTTTAAAAATCTTGAGTGACCTTGGCTCCTGATACCAATTGTGGAAACTAGAAGGGGGGTTGAATAGTTTACAGGTTCGTTTTCGTTTTAAAAACTTTGCTTACAAAATATGTAGATTCGAGTTGTATGTTTAACCAATTCACAATATGAACAAACAATATAACAATCTAAACTAAAGCTAAATAACAATGACAATAATATGAAGAGATAAGGAAAGGAACAATCAAACCAAGACACCAAGATTTATAGTGGTTCGGCTACGAAGCTCTTCTTCGCCCTACTCCACTCCCCGAGTATCCTACTCGAGATTTCACTATGTCAACAAGCTCCCTTCAGGCGGAGAAAACCGTTTACACGTCGCTTACGTTATTTTCCGACACTAAGCTAAATGTCGAGTCCTAATCTTAGCTAGAACCAATCTACCACTTCACAATCAATACACAATCACTAGATCTACACTATCGGATTTACACACTATCCGAATCACACAAATACACAAGATAATTACAATAGAGATTTGGTACTTAGAAGAAAAGAGGAGAGATCACTAATCAACACTTCGTTTCTTGGCGAATACGAGTGTTCTTCTCTTGCACTTGAATGAGAGGGAAGAGATGAGAAGAAGAGATTAGATCACTTGAAACAAGATCAAGAGATGTTAGTGATCAAGATATTTAGTGAGAGAAAGAAGGTTTTTAGAGAGAGAAAGAAGTGTGAGAAAATTTATGCAAAGAGGTCTGATTTTCTGCAAGGAATGGAGCAGTATTTATAGGCAGGAAAATCCAACGGTCACTGGCGGCGGTCCCAGATATATAAGGGGGCCGCCAGGTAGACCACGCTCCCTTTTTTGTCTTTTTGTGGGGAATGTTGTATCTGGTATAAAAGCTTCTGTTTTGGGGGAAAATTCAAATTTCAAATTTTTAGTTTTTAATAAAACTTTTGTTTTAATTAGAAACTATTTTGTATAAATATTTTTGTGAAATTATTTTGTAAAAATGTAATAGATAAGAGAAAAATATTTTCTTGATCACTAATCATGCTTAATGATTTGTTTGTTCATACCTTAAGTGATTACTAATCTTAGAAATGGAATTTTACGATTAATAATTTGTAAACGTTTAATTTTATCGTAAACGTTTTTATATTTTGTTATTATCAAAACATTAACAAGTC
>BQNB010206271.1:0-10558 GCA_026074375.1 Tanacetum coccineum | reverse complement strand
CCGGGGGTTGATAAATTAGACCTTGGTTGTAATTATTTCCCCGGTTTTGATTGTAACAGTTTTGATTATTTCTTTGATTGTTTTAATTGTTTTGATTGTTTTGAACGGGGGGAAAACCGGGAGGTCGAATTTGATTTGCAATCATCGGAGGACGGCAACCGGTATTTCCTTGGTTGTAGTTAACCGCAACGGCTTGTGAAACGTATTCTTGGATATTGTCACGATAAACGTTGCCATCGGTGGCGGGACAATTACGGTAAAAATGAGCACCACTGCAAGTTACACAACTTTCCTTGACCGCTTTTACGGTAGCGGGAGCTTGGGATTGGTTTTTATTATCGAGAAGCAAAGCTCTCACCATATCTTTAAGTTCGGCAACATCAGGTGAAATACCGAGGGTAGAAGAACTCATACCCACTTTGGCAACAATCGCTTTGCTTCGTGAATGACAAACTTTGGATTTGCTCTCGATGATTCTTAGGCAATCTCAAGGCATTTTATCCAAAAAATTACCACCCGCGGAGGAATTCAACGAATCTTGATCATTAGAGTTCAAAGCATTGTAGAAAGTATCGGGTTGGTGCAATTCTGAAAAATCATGATGTCGGCATGCTCGAAGGAGATCATTGAATCAGTCCCATGCCTCATAAAAAGATTCATCAAATCTTTGTTGAAACCTTGTGATTTCATTACGAAGATTTGTTGTTTTGGAGGGAGGGAAAAATTGGTTGATGAATTTTGAAACAAGATCATCCCAAGTAAGAATCGATCGAGGGGGTTCTTTTTCAAGCCAAATCCGGGCGGCCCCCTCGAGGGAAAATGGGAAAAGCATAAGCTTTACCGACGTACTCGGGACGTTCGGGAACTTCATCGTAGAAGTGATCTTGTTGAAATAACGGATGTGAGCATGAGGGTCTTCTTTGTCATGTCCGAAAAATTGTTTGTTTTGAACGAGGGTAAGCAAACCGTGCTTAAGCTCAAAGTTGTCCGCGGTGATCTCGGGAACAACGATGGCATCCTCGTAACCCACGGTGGGTGCTTCGAGCAATTGAGCCATAGTACGATTATCGTCCATCGTAACTACGGGAGGAGCTTGATTTTCAATTGGTTCCACAAGATTAAATGGTTCAACAAAAGTCGGGTTGACTTGTTGTTGTTGACGGTTAGAATTACGAGATTGAGAACGAGTGCGCATGCACTAAAATGTAAAAAGAAAATTTATACTAATTTTTTTTTTTTTTTTTTTTTTGGTTTTTCAACAATGTATTCACAATATATTTTAATAACGGACAATGAGATAAGACACTTAAACCTAATAATCAACTCGCTTCTCGGTAACTCTCTAAAAGAAAAACGCACAAAGGAGTTTGTTTAACTTTAAAAGGTGAGCCATACCTCGCGAGAGACACAAAAGGTAAGTTTTTGATATTTGGTTCGGGAACTTATTAATGAATAATACTTTAGTTGAAAGTATTATTTTGATGGTGTTCTTTTACCAACTTGGTAAAAAAAAATTATTTCTTTTTATGGACAATGTTTTTAAATTTTTGATTTTTTTATATTATATATACTAATAAAAGAAATGAAAAATGTTTTTGTATTTTTTTTATATGAAAATAAGCAAAATAACTTCACACAAAAGATCTCAAAATAATAGTCAAACCGGCTCAACAATCATATACAATCCTCCCTCGACACGGCGCCCAAAATTGATTGATTATTGTGATAATACCCTTTAAAAATATAAAGATAAATATAAATATAAAAACTACATATAAATATAAAATAAAAGGAATAAGAATAAAAAAAATCACAAATATAAGTAATCCAGGAGCATGATCTCCCACTGGATCGTTATCCCCAACGAGGAATGTAATTGAAGTCTAGTCATTTTATGATAAATCGAATTGCTTGAATGAACAAGAATTGATGGGAATTTTCTAACGCTAACGGGAAAATAAGGCAAACACTTTAAAAACAAATTAAGGGAAAATATTTTAAACTAAAAACGCAAAACGGGAATCCTAAAAACGCAACTAAAAACTAGCTAAGACAAAAATTAACCCTAAAAATTCAAACTTAATTTCTAAACCTTTCAAATAACAAAAGAAAATTTTCTAAGAAAGATTTATATTTTTTGGCTTTTTAATAATTTTTTATGAATTAAAACCTATTTAATCTATTTAAAATTCTAGAAAATGACAAATTAATTCTTAAAAATTCCAAAAAATGATTTTCTACTTTAGAAAAGTCTAAAATATCATAAAAACTCAGAAAAACATTTTTCACTACTTTTTATAATTAAAAACTATTTCTTAAAATTAATTTAAAAAGCTAAAAATGAAATTTAAAATCTAAAAATGATGAAAAAGATTTTAAACTTTGTAAACCTAAAACTATTTATTCTAAATCTAAAAACTATTTTTTTGTAATTTTCTGAATTAATTTACTATTTTTAAATGATTTTCTAAATTTTTGAACTTCGAAAAATAAAGAAAAATAAGAAATTAAGTTGGAAAAATCTAAAAAAATGCAGGAAAGTCCTAAATGTTGTAAGGGTCCTAGGAAAAATAAGCTGGTTAAGCCAGCTTATCGAATAAGCTCTAAAAAGCTACAAATAAGCTGCGAAGTGGCTTAAAAAGAGAGGTAAAACGTGTATAAGTAAATAGACTATGCAAAGATAAACGGAAAAGACCCAAGGGCGCTAGTGGTAGAGGGTGTTGGGTAAAATGTTTGGTGAATAGGGTAGAGGTCCCGGGTTCGAGTCTTGCTCACTTGGGACTTCCCCTAATCCCAAACGTTTTTGTTTTCCATTTTTTACAACTTTTTAGAAAAGCACTAAATAAGCAAATTTTACAAAAGCAATTTTTTAAATAAAAAATAAGCATGAAATAAGCTGTTAAAGGACAGGATAAGCAAAGTTATACTAAAACACTAAAATGCTAACTGTTGGGCTTTTTAAGCTCAAATAAGCAATCCAAAATAAAAAATAAGCTAAAGCAGATACCTAACTACCCTTAATAAGCATATTTAAACAAAATTAAGCACTAAATTAAGCTAGGATGACAGAAAACTTAAAAAGCTATAAAACTTAAAGAATTTTAAGCTAAGATGCAAATAAGCTTAAATAAGCTCTAAACTAAAGAGAATTAATCTAACTTAATAAGCTAAACTAAACCTATAATAAGCAAAAGCAATAAGCTAATAAGACTAAATAAGCAAATAGCTTTTTGGCCAAAACTGATAAGCAAAAAGGCCAAGGGGGACCTTTTTAACTTAAAATAAGCTAGCAAAATGATCCTTATGGCTTTGTGGCTTATACCACTAGAAAGATTGGCCAAAAAGCTACAATAAGCAACAATGAAAAAGCATTTTGAAATTCAAATAAGCACTTAAAAAGCTTCATGAAAAGGGCATCTCACACTGATTCAACACTTAGACAAATTTTGCAAACTTTTGCAATCTTAACAAATCACCACTTTTGAGCTTAAAATTAAGCAAACAAACAGATCCTTATGATAATATAACCTACAAACAGATTAAATTTAGACCTTAAAGAACAATAATCAACAATCCAAAGTGAGTTTGAAATTCAGGATAAGCAACAATAAGCATTTGAAAAAGCAATTTCTTAAATTTTTTCAACACTTGTAATAGCAGATGATGTGAACGACATCATAAAGACTCAGCATGGTGTGTTTTTGGATTCGAGGTCATATGCATGGTGTGTTTTTGATCTGGAGAGCATGCTATGATTAGCTACATCCAAAAGCAGAGAAGGACAAATCACAAAGATTTCCAGAACTGCTTATTTGCTTGTTTCCTTTCTCAACATGAACCCACAAAGATATCTCAAGCCCTTGATGATGAAAGTTGGGTTGAAGCAATGCAAGAGCTGCTGCTTCAGTTCAAGATTCAGAAGGTTTGGACACTAGTTGACTTACCTAGTGGCAAAAAGGCTATTGGTACAAAATGAGTGTATAAAACTAAGAAGGATGAAAGGGGAATAGTTGTAAGGAACAAAGCTAGACTGGTAGCACAAGGGTATAAACAAGAAGAAGGCATTGATTATGATGAGGTTTTTGCTCCTGTTGCTAGGGTTAAAGCAATCAGGATATTTTTGGCCTTTGCATCATTTATGAATTTTCCTGTGTACCAGATGGATGTTAAAAGTGCATTTCTCTATGGCACTATTGAAGAGGTGGTATGTGTTTGCCAACCTCCAGGTTTTGTAGATCCAGAATTTCCAGAAAAAGTCTACAAAGTGGAGAAAGCCTTATATGGTCTACATCAAGCTCCTAGAGCTTGGTATGATACGCTCTCTACCTATCTGGTGGATAATGGATTTCACAAGGGACAAATTGACAAACTTTTTAATAAAGAAACTCAAGGGTGATATTCCTACTGTTTCAAGTAATGTAGATGACAACAACTTTGTTCAACTAAGAAGTCTTTATGTGATGAGTTTGAGCAGATAATGCACAACAGGTTTCAGATGAGTTCAATGGGAGCACTTACTTTCTTCTTGGGTTTACAAGTCAAGAAGAAAGAGGATGGGATCTTCATTAGTCAGGATAAGTATGTTGGTGAGATCCTGAAGAAATTTGGCTTTTTCAGTATAAGGTCAGCCAGTACTCCTATGGAAACTCATAAAACTTTAACAAAAGATGAAGATGGTGAGGATGTTGATGTTCATTTATACATGTCAATGATTGGGTCATTGATGTATCTTACATCCTCTAGACCAGATATTATGTTCTCAGTTTGTGCTTGCTCAAGATTTCAATTTCAACCAAAAGTTTCCCACTTGAATGCAGTAAAAAGAATCTTTAGATGCCTAAAAGGTCAACCCAAACTGGGCCTTTGATATCCTAAGGACTCTCCTCTTATATTGGAAGCTTTTTTAAACAGTGACTATGCAGGTGCCAGTTTGGACAGGAAATCCACAACAGGAGGTTGTCAATTTCTTGGTTCAAGGTTAATCTCTTGGCAGTGTAAAAAGCATATTGTGGTGGCTAACTCAACTACTAAAGCTGAATACATTGATGCTTCTCACTGCTATGGTCAAGTGCTTTGGATCCAAAATCAGATGTTGGATTATGGATTTAATTTTATGCAGGCAAAGATTCATGTTGACAATGAGAGTGCTATTTGTGTTATCAAAAATCCTGTCTATCATTCTAAATTAAAGCATATAGAGTTTCGGCATCATTTCATTAGAGACTCTATAAGAGAGAAAGACTTAGAGATTGAGATGGTCAAGATAACACTGACTACAATGATTGCAGACTTCCTTACAAAAGCCTTTGATATGACTTTTTTAGTTCTTTGATTTGCAAGCATTTGATGATGTCTAATCCCTTATTCATTGATTAAGGGGAGGCTCTTTGTGTACATATGTTGGTTGAGTTGGTATAGAAGGATAGTATATGAATGAGTGACGTCATAGATCATCCTTGTCTAGCGACACATCACTCGATTGCACTAGTCTATGTTCTAGACTACCTGATCTGGTATTCACACATGGATACTTTAGTAGAGGTATGTTGTTCTCATCTTAAAAAGGTCAATCCTCGTAAATACACTTATCCTGTGAATATGTTCATTATTAGTGTAGACTTTTTGGTGAATAATAAAGATGTGCTCGAGTACAAATTTTTCAAGAATTTCTCAGTAAATTCAAAATTTTCAAATAATTGTACTCGGCATCATCTTATAAACCCTCAAAAGTTGAGGGGGAGCAATAACATGTTCCAATCTGCTATCATATCTCATTTTGTCCCCGAACGGTTAATCAATTGATATCCAAAATATCAAGGGATTAACATTTTGAATAAGGGGAGAAAATGTGATTAACCTGGACTTAATGAATACTGACAGAAGTGATCAAATAAAATGGACTCAATGCACTCCATACCTAGCATGTACTACGATTACGATGCACATGTTAAGGGGGAGCTTTTAGTGAAACTCTCAAAGTGTAAATCTTTTGATATATATATCAAACACTTTGATTGAAGTTTTCAATGTTTTTGGAAGGATCATGATGAAATACCCAAAAGACCGACCATGTTCTTAAATTTATGAAGTTATAAGGCGGTTAGGCTTAGGTTTTCAGATCCCATGATCCAGCCAGAACCGGAGGGATCTACCCAGGGATATCCACTAGTTAGTGTAGAAGTCCTTAGGTATGATTAAAAAGGAGAAAAAGTGAGAATAGGGAATAATGCCGACTGAGATGGAGCTAACACTGGAACAAACCCAACAAGGTGTTAGTTATGAAGTCTCGGTATGCATTGAAGGGGTTGAAGAATGAAAAAGAAATGTAAGGATAAAGGGTGAAAATAAAGAAGCCCTCCATACACTTAGGCAGAAACCGGGTCAATACATATGCTGTCAGAAACACTCAGGTGTTGTCTGACATTGAAGACAGTCATGGACCCAGTGACGCTATGCACAACCCCCTCCCAGCTACTCAAAGTCAGAAAGACTTTGTTTCAAAACTCACGGAGATACACTCATTTCTATTGACTTTCTCACTCCGAGTTAGTTGATATTGAAAAGGTGGCACTCAGCTCCAGCCTCCGATCACTAAAATCAAAGTGCACTATTGAGTCTAGAGCCAAAAGAGATCATCCATAAATCTCATTAGGACACTTGTCAAATTATTCTTGCTAAGTCACACAATGTGAATTACAAGATACATCTTAAGAGTCCTTCGCATTATCCTTGTGATTTTGCCAGAACATCAGAGTGAATTCATTCACAATGAAGATGGAAATCCTGCTTGAGTCAACATCAAACAAGCTCATGGTAGGTAACTTGTGCGATTCTTTATGAATCAAACTTGTGACAACTGGAAAGAAACGATGGTGCGATTCTATAAGAATCAAACTTGTTCCAGGAAATGGATCAACGGTTGTTAGTGAATTTTTGAAATGATAAACACTCTCGGTGTGTCACAAAAACAATTTTGTAAGTGATACACCGATTGATTTTCAAATCAATTTTCTATATCAATCGGTGAGATAGTAACTCACTGGTTCACTCTTATCGTGCTGTCTGCTTTGAGACGTTCCGATAATGAGAACATGCTGAGTACGATGAATCTAATACTTATGTGTTAGAAAGATTCAATACTTCAGCTGGAAATCCTGTCAAGAAGATTCTTCTTAAATTGAATCTATCTGATCACAGGTCGATCCTCACGGATCCGATGGTTTCTCCAACCAAACCTGGACGAATGACAAAGCCATATTCGTCCCCCTGCTTTATTGCTAACTGTTTTATGCAGGCTATGTAAAATGGTGGTGGAGGTTCCTGATTCCAGCTGGCTCACAAGATCCATAACCACATGCTCATACCCGACCGACAAACATAAAGTCATCATGAAAGCTCAAGTACATGTTTCAAGACTTCCGCTACTCTGATACCACACATCTTTCTAGAAGTGTCAAAGTGTTAAAGTTAAAGAATTTCAAGAAAGATGCAACATTAAAGCTTTTCAAGAATGGTATGAGCATGTCGGTCCAGAAGTCGCAAGTCCACAAGGTGGCAAAGTTACAAGATGGCGTAGAGATTGTGCTTGGTTGATGATCTCAAGATGCTCAAGATCACAATGTCAAATACAAGTTCAAGGAACAAGCTCAATCCAAGAAGTCAATGATCACTACAACATATTCACAAGAGAAAGTCAAGAGTACGAGCTAAAGACTAAGGATAAAGCATAGTATGCTAGGTTTAAAGTTTGTAAATTGGAGTGACCTCCCTTAGGGGGAGATTGTTGGAAAACAGGAATAGTGTCCGGTCACTTTTCCAAGTTTGTAACAAGTCTTAGCTCGTAGTTAGTATCATGATTAGATTAGTAATCTAGTCCGGCCCAAGGCCCATGGGAGGCCCAACTAAGCCCATGGCCGGCCTCCATTGTAGTATTTATACACCCTCTCCTAGTCTTGGAGAGGGTTGGTTGTTCCATTTTTCCATACACTTCATTAATACATTCATCCATTTTCCATCCAAGTTCTCTCTAACATCACAACCCACATCTCACTATTGTTCTTGGTTGATCTTAAGATTACTAGTATTCTACAGCACCACTGTTTGAGGTTTCGGTTTTGCGGGTTTTTTTGCGGTTTTGCGGTTTTGCGGTTTTTGCGGGTTTTAACCGCACCGCACCATCACGTATGACTTATATAATTAATGTGGGTTTTTGTGGTTTTTGGTTTACAATGTCGGTTTTTTCGGTTATAACAACGCATATATTTAATGTAAACACACACATCACTTATAACTTATAAGAATATTAATGATAATATGCGTTAGAAGCCTTATAACACACATTAAATAACCAATGTGCCGTTTTCGACCTTAAAAAATAAATATGCGATGCGGTTTTTGTAGTGCGGTTTTACGGGTAAAACCTCAACCGCACCGCAAAATGCGGTTTTTCTTTTTTCTTAAAACCGAACCACGGTTTTTTGCGGTGGTGCGGTGCGGTTTCTGCTCACCCCTAGCTGCATCATGCCTCCATGTTATATGACCATCGCCATCTCTTTAACTGGTGTTATCCGGTTTTTACTTCCTTTTTAGTGCTAAAGTGATGTGAATGAAGTTTTTTGGTCATGTGTTATAGAATTTTTATTAGAAAAATGTTTTTTTATTTTGTGTTATAAGGTAAAAGCTAATATAACGACGCTTATAACAGTTATAGGCACTAAGTGCACCTGGCTCTCTCATATACACGATGATCACATATAAAATAATTATTTTTCTTCATGACAATATACCATTCGCATGTTCTTCTATTGCTGATTGCAACTGCTATGTTAAAACTAGGGGTGGCAATTCAGGTCGGGTTCGGGTTGACGGGTTCGGGTTGACAGGTTGGCGGGTCAGAAAACCCCAACCCAAACCTGACTCATTTAAATAATCGGGTCAGCTATGTGAACCCTAACCTGTTTACACATAACCCGGACCTGACCCATTTAACCCATATATATACTGGGTTGGCGGGTTAAATAGGTTACACGGGTTGAATATGTTAAACGGGTTTTGGGTTGACCCATATAACCTATTTTATATACAAAAGTTGGCACGCTACACGGGTTAAACAGGTTAAACGGGTTTGTGGGTGACCCGTTTAACCCATGTAACACATATAATAAGATATAAATAATTTTAAATCTTAAAAAAATGTTAAACAGGTTGGCGAGTCGACCTGATTAATTTATTCCCAACCTGAACCTAACCTGTTTAATAAACGGGTCAGATATGTCGACCCGAAACCTATTAAACTCAACCCAAACCTGTTAATTTTCGTGTCGGTTTGAGGTCGGGTTTCGTGTCGGGTCAAAAATTGCCACCCCTAGTTAAAACCATGTTAGATACTTATGACTCATTCCCACGTATAACTTTGCTTTGGTATTAGAGATGTGTATGGGTTGTCATTTTTGAAACGCACTTCATATATCTAAAAGAGAAGATATAAAAGAGGAAGACACTTCTCTACTTATTAAATGCATAAAAAAATTTAAGTAATACAAATTATAAAACTTATGATACAATATTTAAATGTATAAAACTTAATTTTAAGTAATACAACTTATAAAACTTATGGTACAAGTATAGTACAAACTTTTCATCACAAAAACAACTACTCCGTAATAAATAAATACAAATATTAAAGCAAAATGTACAACATTTTTATCCTTCATGCATATGTTAAAAGTATAAACTAATTAAACACACTAATTAATGTTATTTTTAAAACACCTCTAAAATGAAAAATACATGTTATTATACACGTCGTACAAACTAATAAAACACACAAAACTTTATACAATTTATATGTTAACAAGTTGATTGTACACATGGTTTTGAAAATCAAACCGGACGAACGGGTTCAACCGAAAACGAAGTCGCCACCGGTTCGGCTAGCCAATAAAATCCGTTCAAAAATGAAATGGAGAGAACCCGTCGCTATTGTTATTTTGTTAACGCATGAACTTTAATCACAGGATACTCGTCATTGTAACGCGCGAGCACCTGCCAGTCATTATTGAATAGGATTCCAAACTTAAAATTTTGTTGGTAAACTAACTAATTGAGCACTTTTTGTTGGGGCAATTTCATATTTCCCTAAACATGTATCAAAATCATTGTACATTATGCATTGTTCACTTGTAAGTTGAGTAAATATGACATTTTAAGGTTTAGATTAAGTAAATATAGAATTATCCAACATAACTTCTACTTTAAAAAAAGACGTTCTCCATGGCAAATGGTAAGTTTGATATATGATACTGTATATAATTTGGGGAATTAGAGCATGTGTCCACGGTTTAGACCCGGATAGGACGCGGCACTCACATGGCAATGTTCACTTATACTATCACATGCCTCAACATTACAAATCTTTAGAATAATTCGCCGTGATCTTGAGAATGACCGTCCACTAATATACACGAGTAATTTAGATTTTAATATTTTAAAACTCCATGATCTTTTTCTCATAGTCAAATGCTACAAAATTTACCTATATACTAAAGAGCATGTCGGA
>BQNB010206268.1:0-10558 GCA_026074375.1 Tanacetum coccineum | reverse complement strand
AAGAGATGTTTATGTCATTGATATGTCATCTTACAATAATGAAAGCAATATATGTTTCTTTGCCCAAGCATCACCAAGTGTCAATTGGCTCTGGCATAAGATACTATCTCACCATAACTTTAAAAACATAAAAAACCTTGCAAAACACAACCTTATATCTGGCCTTCCCCTCTCTGACTTTCTCTAAAGACAAAAACTGTTTAGCTTGTGAGAAAGTGAAGCACCATAGAGCATCATTCAAAACCAAGAGATCATTTCCCATCAACAAGTTCTTACATCTCCTTCACATGGATATTTTTGGACATGTCAAACCTTAAACCATCAGCCACAACAAATATACCCTTGTTATTATAGATGAGTACTCAAGGTACACCTGGGTATTTTGCCTCAAGAAAAAGAGTGATGCAGCTGACTGTATCATGTCTTTTATCAAAAAGATAGAAAACCTCAATGAAGTAAGGCTAAGAGATGAGAAGTGATCATGGAACAGAGTTCAAAAATCACAAGGTGTAAGAATTATGTGATGAAAAGGGTATATCTCAGAATTTCTCATCTCCTTGTACCCCTGAACAAAATGGTGTAGCTGAAAAAGAAACAGAACCTTGATAGAAGCAGCCAGGACTATGTTAAATAGTACAAAACTCCCTAAACAATTTTGGGAGAGGCTATCAACATTGCTTGCTACACTGAAAACAGATCCATCATAGTGAAAAGACATGGGAAGACAGCCTATGATATGTTTAAAGGAAGATCCCTTAATATCAGCTACTTCCATGTATTTGGTTGCCCTATGCACATTCACAATCACAAATACCACTTGGGAAAGTTTGATGAAAAGGCTAATGATGAATTCTTCCTTGGCTATTCTCTAGCAGCCAAAGCTTTCAGGTTATTCAACATCAGAAGACAAGAAATGGAGGAAACATATCATGTTACCTTCAATGAAGATGATGAAGCTATTTCTCAATCCAGCACAGAAGGTGATGCAATCAACTTCAATGAAAATAGATCCTTCCCAGATGATGAATTCCTTGAACCTAGGAATAAAGTTACTTAGTGCTCTGGTAATATTGAGTACTTTCTATACATACCTGCATATGAAACCATTATTGAAAACAACTCCACTCCTATCAATTCAATTCCTTAGGACTCTATCTCTCTTGAAGAACCACCAGAGTTCACCAGTGCTAATGATCATCTAGCTCTTAGTGAACTTGATCATCTTGAATTAGCTGATAATCTTGAACCTGCTGAAATTCAAGACATTGTCATCAATGAACCAATTAGTGAAGTTCAACCATCACCAACAACCATCTCATCCTTAGTTGAGGTCACACTTCAACCTCCTATTCCTCAAGATATATGGTCAAGAGAAAAGCACATTGAATTGGTTAACATCATTGGTGAACCTCTTGTTGGTATTACAACCAGAAGTAGGGTTAGAGACTCAGAAGCTGCTTTAGCTCATGAATGTCTGTATGTTGACTTTCTCTTTGAAATGGAACCAAAAAAACTGATTGAAGCTCTGGAAGAAAAAGGATGGATTATTGCAATGCAAGAAGAGCTGGATCAATTTGAAATAAAAAAGGTCTGGACTTTGGTTCTTAAACCTTATAGTAAAACCATAATTGGGACCAAATGGGTCTGGAAAAATAAGATGGATGAAAATAGGGTTGTTATAAAGAACAAAGCAAAGCTGGTTTCTCAGGGTTACAATTAGCAGGAAGGGATTGATTATGAAGAAACCTTAGCACCAGTTGCACGACTAGAAGCCATTCGGATTTTTATTGCTTATGCAGCCTACAAGGGTTTTATGGTGTATCAGATGGATGTGAAAAGTGCCTTTTTGAATGGGAAAATCTCAGAGGAGGTGTATGTTCAACAACCTCATGGGTTTGAAAGCAGTAAATTTCCCAATCATGTGTGTAAGTTGGATAAACCTCTTTATGGGCTGAAGTAAGCCCCTAGAGCATGGTATAAAACCCTTTCAAGATTCTTTATTCAATACAAGTTTGTCAGAGGTACCATTGACAACCCTCTTTTTATCTATAAAACTAAGAGTGATGTCATAATTGCATAGATGTATGTGGATGATATCATTTTTGGGTCAACCAATGATAAACTTAGTAAACAATTTGCCAAGTTAATGACCAAAAAGTATGAAATGAGTATGATGGGTGAATTAACTTATTTTCTGAATTTTCAAATTAAACAAGATTTCAAAGGAATCTCTATTTGTCAAAAAAAATATGTTAAGGATTTACTCAAAAGGTATGATCTAGCTGATAGTGCCTCAGTGAAATGCCCTATGCTTCCCCTAAACAATTTGATCCTTGATGAGTCAAGGGTCTCTGTTAATGAGACTTTGTTTAGAGGCATGACAGGGTCACTGATGTATCTTATAGCTAGCAGACATGATATCTAATTCTCTATATGTCTCTATGCTAGGTACTAAGCTAACCCCAAAGAATCTTATCTTATCGCTGTAAAAAGAATTTTTAGGTATCTTAAAGGAACTCCAAATCTAGGCCTCTGGTATCCAAAAGGATCAGGCTTTGATATGAAAGCATACTCTGACTCAGACTTGCTGGATATAACTGATGGGTTTTCTATACCCTAACTAGATTAACATAAAGCAGAAACAATAATTAATCTATGGCAAAAAGGAAACTAAACCCTAAAGGATCTTAACCTAATAAATAAAAGCAACTTAAAATAAATAAATAAATAAATAAGAAGATACTAACCTTTGAGAAAATTGGATTTCTCACACACAGACCACCTTGGTCTAACTTAGAGGCAAGTACTCAAACGAGACTACCTCTAATAACTCACATCCACAAACCAAAGAGAAAAGGGATTCGAACTCCTAAGGTCTCGTTACACGAGTTGACTCTTACAAGAAGTAGGAATAAAAAAGAGAGAATGAGCAAATAAAGCCTTGGCATTCCCCTCTATTTATATTGAGAGGAATGGACTTAGAATAGCTCTTTAGAGGGATTTGGGATCCCCCAAAAAACATCCCATAGGTCCCTTATGGGTCTTCCCTGCCCGTTTAACTTAATACACCATGTATTAGTTCATATTCAGCCCATGCTTCTTTATAATTAGCTTCTAATTAATTTACCAATTATTAATAAATTAATAAACCAATTAATTATACATATAATATTCATTCTAATTAATATTATCTCTCCTTTATTATTTCTCTTAACGGTTCACTGAGGGTAACCAAAAAAGGACTCTACTTTTAATGACAGTTTTACCAATTAGTTATGAACTTGGACACTAAATCCAATAGTCTCCCACTTGGACAAGTCATCAACTCTAATTGGTCTAAGTCTATCCTGATTAACTAAGCAGAGAGTGTCATCCAATGCAACTGTCAAACTCTGAATCATATCTTAGAGACAACCTTTAGATAAGTGATCAACTATTCCTTTGTTCTACTAATATCATATGAACCCGAGACATGGTTTTTAATCAATCTCTAGGTTTAACATTATGTTTCCTGATTTCTAATTATTTGACTATATGAGACTACTGAATTAAACACATTAATTTAGTCCCGGCCAAGCCTAGCACACTTAAGTCAACATCTAATCATCGAGGGGCCTATAGATATCGCTTTCCCATTTAGGAAAAAAGAACAAATAAACTTTGAATAAATAGAACTAGTTAACTCATCATGTCATACCTAGCATATCCTTTATAACTGGCATTTACGCGCAGCGTTTGAATAAACTAAAGTATAACATACTTGAAAAACTAGATACTCGATGTATCTCCATATTAAGAATAGAGGATATTATCATCTTAGAATTACTCGTGATATTAATCTATGAGGTAATCTCTCTACGTACGGGTTTCTCCTATACTAAATTCCCATTAAGTACTCATGAGTGTTGCAACCTTCTCTATGTTATGTCTAATCCTTATAGACAATCTACTAACACTCTATGACAGTCTTAAATCAATACTTACTTCCTGTAGTATGAACGACCGAGGAGGGTTAAGTAAACTAATTACTTAGGAAGTGGATTCTAAACATGCAAAAATGAAACACAATGATAAAAAATAGTAAATGGTAGTACACATGCAAATAAAAAAATCTCCATTATTTAATCACCAAATCCATTACAATATCAATCATTGTTTATAATGTTTCAATTTCAAACTAACAACTAAAACTTTATATTATCTTTCAATCCTATGCTCCTAGCATGTTCATCGTGTCTGGACTTAGCCAATGCCTTTGTGAATGGATCAGCTGGATTATCTTCTAATTGTATGTGCATCACAATCACGTGTCCTTCTTCTACTTTGCTTTAAACAAAATGGTATTTTCTTTCAATATGCTTTAAGGTGACTGCACTCTCATTATCACATAATATTTCAATAGGGTCTTGTACTATTGGAACAACTCCAAGATCTCCAATGAAATTCTTGATCCAGATAGCTTCCTTTGAAGCCTCACAAAGCTATAATATACTCGGACTCGCATGTGGAGACTGCCATTGTATCTTGCTTTGAACTTTTCCATGTCACCGCTCCCCCATTCAGCAAGAATACCCAACCAGACTGTGAATGACTATCATCTTTATTTGTTTGCCAACTTGCATCACAATAACCAGTCACTCCGAGTTCTTCTTCTCCACCATAAACTAAGAACCTATCTTTAGTATTTCTTAAATACTTAAGAATATTCTTTATAGCTGTCTAATGACCTTCACCAGGATTTTACTGATGTCGACTCACCATGCTCAAAGCAAATAAGACATCAGTCCTTGTACACGTCATGGCATACATGATCAATCCTATAGTCAAAGCAGATGGTACTCGACTTATTCTGTCCAGTTCTTCATTAGTTTTCAGACATAGATCTTTACTAATCTTTATGCCATGATGTAAGGGTAGATTCCATTTCTTAGAATTCTCCATTTTAAATCTTTTCAAAATTTTATCTAAGTACGTGTTCTGACTAAGTCCCATAAGACGTTTTGACCCATCTCTGTAATTCTTTATACTAAGAATATATGATGCATCTCCTAAATCTTTCATAGAAAAATATTTCCCCAACCAGTCTTTTACACTTTGTAACATTGAGATATCGTTTCCTATGAGTAGTATATCATCCACATATAATACCAGGAAGACTACAACACTCCCACTGACTTTGACATATATACATGACTCATCTTCACTTCTAGAAAATCCAAACTGTGTGACTTTCTCATGGAAGCAGAGATTCCAGCTACGAGAAGCCTGTTTAAGTTCATAAATGGCCTTTTAAAGCTTGCACACTCTTTTAGGATACTTTACATTTTCAAAACCTTCTGGTTGTGCCATAAACACATCCTCTGTTAGTTTTTCATTAAGGAAAGCAGTCTTGCCATCCATCTGCCATATTTCATAATCATGAAACGTAGCTATGGTAAGCATTATGCTAATTGACTTTATTTAGCTACTGGTGAGAAGGTTTCCTCATAATTAATCCCGCGAGTTTGATTATAACCCTTCGCTACCAACCTAGCTTTATACGTATGTACTTTCCCATCCATGTCTGTCTTTTTCTTGAAGATCTACTTACATCCCACCGTCTTAAGACCTGGTGTAGTGTCAACCAAATTCTAAACTTAGTTGTCATACATAGACAAAATCTTGCTTTCATACTTACCTTTCCCATCCACTTACAGCCTCGGGCTTGCCATCGCTTGTTCTTGTAGTTTACGGCTCATCCAGTTCACTTAGTGTACTTATCACTAATCTTGTCCACTTCAATATGGAAACCAGAGTAGAAACTGAGGAGGCTTCTACCTCTAACACTCGTGTCTAGAGCAATGGGAACGGATATAACATTTAGGCTTAACGAAGTGTCCACCACCTCCTGGTTGAAAAGTTCAGTGTTCACTATAGGTATATCATCGCCGGACTCTTGCAATCTTCCAATGTCCTATCTTAAACATCCCACTAGTCCTCATTATATATCATTTCTTCTCTCAAGGAACCCTTCCTCTTTGAGCTAACAAATAGCCACATATATCCGTATGGTTTTCAAAACTAATATCCAAATGACTCTTCTGGATAACCGACAAAAAGACACTTTTCAGATCTTACTTCCAGTTTGTCTTGAGCTTCTCGTCTAACGTAAACCAAACAACCCCATATTTTGATATGCCCAAGAGAAGGACGTTTTCCCTTCCACATCTCAAAAAGGTGTCTTTAAAACCTTCTTAGTGGGTATAAGATTTAAGATATGGGTGGTTGTCTTTAATGCGTAACCCCAGAAGCTTATTGGAAGTGTTGCTCAACTCATCATAGATCAGAAAATTCGATACTAAGGTATTCTCCTCCCCTATCAGATCGGAGTACCTTTATCTTTCTGCCCACTTGGTTCTCTACCTTGTTTTGATACCTTTTGAATACTTTAAAGGTATCTGAGTTATATTTAATCAGATAAACATATCCATATCGACTGAAATCAACAATAATACTACGTAGTATCGTTTTTCCATCTTTTAATGGGAGATCGTGGAATGTCCACACACATCCTCTGTGTAACGTAGTCCAATAATCCTTGCCAGCACTTTTCACACGATCCTGTGAATGGTGATTTAGTTATCTTTCCCAATAAGCAAGACTCGTATACATCATCTAATTTAAAGTCGAATGATTCTAACACTCCATCCTTTTGGAGTTGGACGATGTGTTTCTTGTTTATGTGCCCAAGACGGGAATGCCATAATTTTGATTTATCAAGCTCATTAGACAAACCAACATTTAAAATCACATTGCCATTATGACTAATACATTTAACAGTTTCATATATGCCTTTGCAAAGAGAAGCTTTAAACATAAACAACCATTTGAAAAAACCAAAATATCTGCCATTCTCATTATCAAATGAAATTTATAACCATCCTTAAATAAAGCATGAAATGAAATAATGTTTCTTTCTAATGAATAACATCAATTATTTAAATCTATCCTAACTTTAGACTTTAGCATGAGCTCGTACTTTCCAATCTTTGTCACAAGCGTGATTTTCTTATTTCCCTTGACTAAGTTGAGCTCTCTATGCTTCAACCTCCTACTTTCCTTTAGACCCTGCATAATAGTGCAAATGTGAGTACCATACCCTGTATCCAGGACCCATAAATCGGAAGTTGTAGTATTGTAGAGTTCGATCATAAACATACCTAAGTGACTACCCTTTTTTGCGACTTTTCCACTTGAGGTCCTTCAGATATTTTTGGGCAGCTAACCTTCTAATTGCACCTTTGTGTTGCAGTAGAAGCACACTGCTTCCTTTGGATCACTTGTAGGTGCAATCTCATATTCAGCCTTTTTCTTAGACTTACGATTGGACTTTCCACTTGCGGCCATTCCTTTCTAGTTGGAATGAGAAGTCTTTCTTTTCTTTACATTGTGACCAATAGTCAACATAGGAGCTGCTGAAGTAGACGGTACATCAATTTTCTTGATCCCTTGCTTAGTGGTTTGCAACAAGCTATGGAGTTCCATTATTGAGGTCTCTTTCTCGTTTTTGATACGAGAGCATAAACTGATTGTAATCAGCTAGCAGATTGGATAGGATTATGTTAATAGAAAGCTCAGCATCGAACACTATGTTCAGAGATTCCAATCTGTCAAAGTACCCTTTCATCTCTAAGACGAAAGCACAAATAAAGGCTCCAGGTTTTAGTTTGCAAGGCATGAGAGATTTAACAACATCAAGGCGTTCCTTGATTGCCTTTGCCTGAATTCAATTTCTTTGAGCTATTGGTTCATTTCATAAGCCCAAGTGTTCTCAAAAGTCTTTTTTAGTTCAAGGCTCAAGGAAGATTCCATGATGCATGACACTTTGTTTGCATCATCATAGTGCTTTTAGTGAGCTTCAATCTCTTCTTGGGTTGAATGATCATCGATTGTGGGAATTTGCTCATCGAGAAAATACTCTTTGTTCTCGCACCTTAGAGTGAACCTAAGATTTTGCATCCAGTCCATATAGTTAGGACCGACGAGTCTTTCCCTCCCAAGAATTGAGAGTAATGATAAGTTTGAGTTATGTGTGGGATTAGGACCGAGAGGATTGACACCATTTTCATGTGAACAACAATAAGAAGAACAGTTTGTAGTAGAAATATACCTTAATTATTACCCAATTTAAATAAGGCAAAGGATCCAATTTTAGATTCATTGAATCTGAAGAGGGTTTCTCTAGCCACAGCGTGTACACCAACTCAAAAATCCCACCACCAAAGCCCTCTTATTCTTTACGGATCCTCACATAATGCACCTTTGCGCAACTCCAATTCTCATTTCTGTTAATAAATTCCTAGTTCTTTTGAGATGCATTAATTTTGATCAATGGCATGTTAATCTCGAATATGCTCATCTACTATTCATGACTGGGATGCCGAAGATCATGAATAAGATGGTGAATTTAATCATGCAAAAACCCGCATGGTTCCCGGCTCGAGTTGCTTGAAGAAAATCGCGAGTCCCTACATCACTCGTCACGTTATTTACTCTTATTAATGTGTCGGTAAACCATACGCGCTCCATTAACAACCCATATAAGAGATGTGCGGTTTTCATGGGTTAGCATACTATTCACATTTGCTATATCTAAAACGGGAATTTTATTTTAGTACTTTTAAATTAATACTTTTAATCTTGACATCATCCTATTAAAAGTTCTCGGTAGCTCCATTGAACGCACAAAGAAGCGGGTCAGCACAAAGCATATTAAAACCCGACTTCTTTAGGTAAACAAAATGACCCGCCTTATACCTCTCTTATAGTTTGTTCACTATGGGTGAGCCGATTTATCAATTGACTAACGATGTATTTAGATTTTAATGATGCATATACAATATAGCAATTATAATATGTATAACATTTTAAAGTTTTGGGTTCTATTTTAAACATTTTAAAATTTTAGGGGTATATTTTAAATAATTCAAAATATAAGGTTCTAAAATGTAAATTCATATTAACATTCAATGATCACAAGACAATAACATAATATTTAATTATTTATACTTATCACATGTTAACAACCTACTGATAGATAATTAAGTGGTAATAGAATTAAGCTAAGGCTCTGATTACCACTGATGGGTATTCTATACCCTAACTAGATTAACATAAAGCGGAAACAATAATTAAATCTAGGGCAAGAAGGAAACTAAACCCTAAAGGATCTCAACCTAATAAATAAAAGCAACTTAAAATAAATAAATAAATAAATTAGAAGATACTAACCTTTAGGAAAATCATATTTCTCACACATAGACCACCTTGGTCGAACTTGGAGGCAAGTACTCAAACGAGAGTACCTCTAATAGCTCACACCCATGAACCAAAGAGAAAAGGGATTCAAACTCTTAAGGTCTCGTTATATGAGTTTACTCTTACAAGGAGTAGGAATGAGAAAGAGAGAATAAGCAAATAAAGCCTTGGCATGCCCCTCTATTTATATTGAGAGGAAGGGACTTGGAATAGCTCAATGTGGGATCCTCCAAAAAATGTCCCATGGGTCCCTTATAGGTCTTCCTGGCCCGTTCAACTTAATACACCGTGTATTAGTTTATATTCAGCCCATGCTTCTTTATAATTAGCTTCTAATTAATTTACCAACTATTAATAAATTAATAAACCAATTAATTATACATATAATATTAATTCTAATTAATATTATCTCTCCTTTATTATTTCTCTTAATGGTTTGCTGAGGGCAACCCAAAAAAGACTCTACTTTTAATGATAGTCTTACCAATTAGTTATGAACTTAGACACTAAATCCAACAGTAACCTGGACAGAAAGAGTACCTCGGGGGGCTGTCAAATACTTGGTGGAAAGTTAGTATGTTGGAGTGCAAAGAAGCAAAGCTCTGTGGTAATGTCATCAGCTGAAGCTGAGTATGTAGCTGCTGCTGGATGCTGTGCTCAAGTCCTCTGGATCAAGAGTCAGCTGGCTGACTATGATGTTCTCTATGATAAGGTGCCTATATTTTGTGATAATACATGTTCCATTGCCATTTATAACAATCCAGTACTGCACTCTAGGACAAAACATATTGACATCATGTATCACTTCATCAGAGACCACATTTTAAAAGGAGATATTGAGCTTCATTTTGTACCCATTGATTTACAACTAGCTGATATTTTTACTAAACCACTAGATGAGCCTAGCTTTACTAGATTGGTCGCTGAACTGGTATGCTAAATATCAAAAATAAGTCTCTAATAAGGAAAAGGCTTTAAGTGTTCTCTAACTTGAATGTTAAATGTTTTAGGGTAACTTAAATACAACTACCAAGTTCAAAGACAAGCATTCTTAATATTAAATTCATATTTACTCAAAAGTTTTTACCAACCTTCTCAAAAAACGCAGAAATTACAATACACGAAGGGGCAAAGGGGCTCACGTTTTATGAAACATCCAAACCTTTCATCCACTGAACTCATCAATTCATCTCCGTTGAAAATTAAATATTTTTCACCAAAATGAAAGGTTCTGATGCAGTTGTTGTTCCCTTTGAATGTG
>BQNB010206266.1:0-10558 GCA_026074375.1 Tanacetum coccineum | reverse complement strand
TTGGCCCATTTACACTTGGCCCATTAACACTTGGACCATCTTCAGGGTAATTGAATACAGGACATTTACCTCTACAAACAACTCTAATTCTCTCATTGTGATTCTTCCATATATACACCTGCCTTCTTGTTGCCACAACATGAGCATAAACCAACTTTCTAACAGTTTCTTTATCAGGAAAATTCTTAACTACATAAAAAGGTGCAGTGTTGTCCACAATTCATCCTTTCTCATGTTCTTTCCTTAACTTTCTTAAAGCCTTTTTTTCTTTTGGCCTCTAACTCTGTATCACTTTCACTGGCACTATCAAAGTCATCAGGATCATAACATTCGGTAACAATGTGTTCAACAAGAATTTCCTTGTTTACTTTACATCTACCTCATTCAAAATCTTTGTTTGTATATTCATAGAATTCCTTCATGTAAACCTCTACTTCATTCATTCATTCATTATATTCTTCTCTACTTCCATATCACTATAAATATCCTTAGCAATGTCACTGTCTTCATCATTTTCCATTTCCACATAATTCTCATTTCTAGTTTCATCATTCCCTACATTATTAAGTATAGGTGTGTTAGCCTCACTTTTATCTCCTTAAAGTAGTAATCGTAAGCTGTTACTCTTCATAGGGGTTCTTTCCTTAAACACAACCTCTAAATTAGTATTCTCATGCACACAGTAAATCTTAATCAATTTGTGCTTTGTTGTATGATTTATTAAGTTCAGAACATCTTGATCATTTCTTATTTCTTTTAACCCAATATCTAAATTGCTATATGGTATTTTGTACTGATACTGGATACCATTCCTATTTTTATAACCTAAGATTCCAAGCATGTCCTTTAAATCAACAATTGAAAACAAATCAACATCAACCTGGTCAAAGTAGTTACATGTTCCATCCTTGTATCTTCTATTGGGATAATCACTCAGATAGCCCCCATGATGAATCTTCAAGCTAAAATTGTTAGGGTAATCACCTGTTCCATATGTTCAAAAGAATTAGGGTTACAAAGATTCAAACAATAATTATGTTTAGAAAAATTAGAACTTACGATATGCATGTTCTTCATCAACATCTTCTTCATAAGTGCGAAGGTGCCACTCACAGACCACCATCACAAATTAGTTGTTATTTTGGATTTCAAGATTCGCAAGACTTTTGGATTCTAGGATTGGATTTTGGTAAATGAAGAGTTTTTTAAATCAGTAGGTGTTTTTTAATCGTGTGTTTGTAGGTAAACAAGTAGTTGAAACACATTAAAAGAAGAGGGAAAGAGGGCAGGTTAGATGGGAAAGGAAAATGATGAAAATACCCTCTAGTAAGGCCCAATAATTTGGTTAACTAACAAAGTTAGTAACCAAGGATGTATTGTGGCAAACGTTTGCCTAACGAGGGATGTAATCTGCCAAAAATTTCTGACAGGGATGTATTATGTGAGAAAGTTTAAACCACATAGATGTATTTTGCAGTTTACTCATTTTTTTTATTAGCGTAATATTTTAAAAAAAAATTTAATTTCCTAATCACTGATATTATTTCGTGCATGAAATTTTTATTATCTTTATGTAAATATGTTAAATTTTTCGTGCATTGAAATTTTTACAAGTTTTATGTAAATATGTTAGATGTACTAATGACTTTCATTTTCAATGGTTTATTAGTTTATCGAGAAAAGTTCATTTGAGAACAAGTTTTTACCTGCATACCGAAGGACAAATCTTCACCATCCATTTAAGTTTGATGTAATGGTAGAGATTAATCTAAGATTTAATTTAATTAAGCCTATTTTCTGTAAACTATATAAATTGTTTTTTTTTCATTCGCACCTCTTTTATTTTCTCACATTCGTATTCGTGTGTTTTCCTCAGAACCCATTCCCTCTAAAAAAATCAGTTACTTACTTCACTATCATCATCATCATCAATTGAATTGTTGGATCATAACTCAACCAATAACCCTTGGACGCCGCCGGTAAACCACCAAGCCAACATCCACTACCAACCGCATACTCAACCAATAACAAAGTGTTTGATAAAATACCTCAATGAAAATTAGGTCGGCATAGACATTGTTATAGGTAGATTAGGTCGGAATTTTTTTGGAATTAATATGATTGTTAAGTGATTGGAGCTGGTTAACGGTTGTTGACATTGGTTTAGGTAGTCACAATTTAGGTGTTCGCTTTTGGAACTGGTTCACTATTTAGAAATACTCTAAATGAGAAGAAATAACTAACTTTGTTTATGCTTGTACATGTAAATTAGAGAGTCTATATAGCAGTAGTAAGGCTTAGTGAATTATTTTGATTTCATAAAAATGTTGATAACTGCCAATGCTAAATGGCTCATATTCCCCTCCCTGATTACAATATGTGGAAGGTGATGATGAGATCATGCCCGGAAACATGATAGTCCTAAAATATTACTCTCCAAAACCAATTGAGCTACGTGTCGAAAGTTGGCGGGGATTGAACTTAGGTTTTCATTAGAGAATTTCCCCCACCACTTGGCTTTGCACATGAGTAGAATACTTGATCTAATTAGATAGGATTGTAATTTTATGTTAACATATGGGTGACGTGCTAAAGTTTTCAGCTGATTACTACTTTTTTAGATCTAAGAAAGTAGCAATCTATATACTGTCATAATTAATTCTTAAGTCTTAACTCTTAGCTCATCGATTTGACCAAAAATTCATAGTCTGAAAGATAATGGGACGAACTTGTATCTTAATTTATAGGTAAGCTGGTATGTACATATGAATAATAGCCTTTAATGAATTTTTCTATATATATTCCTGGAATAATATGACATAGGTCTTGTGCATCACACATTTAGACCTTTTGTGACTTATATTGAAAACGATATTGAAAAGTTGCCCTTTGAAAGTTCATGAATCAGTTTCACAGTTCATCACACATTTAGACCATTCGTGATTTTTATTTATGCGTACTGTTTGAAGTCAAATGAACAATTTGTGGATAAACTGAAAATAACATAGAAACAAGGGTCATAGCGCCCGTCATAAATCGGTAGGTAAGTATTGACTCATGAGTAGATTTGGAGGCCGTGTGGTGATGCTGTCTGCATTGGTTTTATCATTGTGATATTATATCTAGTGGTTAGGGATTTAAGGTTTTTGGTATAGGGTTTAATGGTTGGGGGTTTAGGGTTTTTGGTATATATATTAAAGTTAATGTATATATCACTTGTGATATTATACATAGTGGTTAGGGGTTTAGATTTTTTGGTATAGGGTTTAATGGTCAGGGGTTTAGATTTATTGGTATATATTTTAAAGTTTATGTATATATCACTTGTGATATTATACCTAGCAGTTAGAAGTTTAAGGTTTTCGGTGTAGGGTTTAGTGTTTAGCGGTTTAAGGGCTTTTGGTATAGGGTTCAATGGTAATGGATGGGGTTTAGGGTTTAGCGGTTAGTAGTTTAGGGTTTTGGTATAGGGTTTAGTAGTTAGCTGTTTAGGGTTTTGGTATAGGGTTTAGTGGTTAGGGGTTTAGAGTTTTTGGTATATATTTTAAAGTTTATGTATATATCACTTGTGATGTTATACCTAGTGGTTAAGGCTTTAAGATTTTTGGTATAAGGTTTAGTGGTTAAGGGTTTAGGGTTTTTGGTATAGATTTTAATGTGTATGTATATATCACTTGTGATATTATACCTAGTGGTTAGGGCTTTAGGGTTTTTGGTATAGGGTTTAAGGTTTAGGGCTTTTAGTATAGGGTTTAGTGGTTAGGGAGGGGTTTAGGGTTTCTGATATAAGGTTTAGCGGTTAAGAGTTTAGGATTTTGGTATAGGGTTTAGTGGCTACGTGTTTTGGGTTTTTGGTATAGGATATAGTGGTTAGAGGTTTAGGGTTTTAGATATAGGATTTAGTGGTTAGGGGTTTTGGTATAGGTTTTAAAGTTTATGTATACATCACTTGTGATATTATACCTAGTGGTTAGAGGTTTAGAATTTTTAGTATAGGGTTTAGTGGTTAGGGGTTTAGGATTTTTGGTATAGATTTTAAAGTTTTTGTATATATCACTTGTGATATTATATCTAGTGGTTATGGATTTAAGGTTTTTGGTATAGGGTTTAATGGTTAGGGGTTTTGGATTTTTGGTATATATATTAAAGTTTATGTATATATCACTTGTGATATTATAGATAGTGGTTAGGGGTTTAGACTTTTTGGTATATGGTTTAGTGGTTAGAGGTTTAGAGTTTTTGGTAGAGATTTTAAAGTTTATGTATATATCACTTGTGATATTATACCTATTGGTTAGGGGTTTAGGGTTTAGTGTTTAGGTGTTTAGGGCTTTTGGTATAGGGTTTAGTTGTTAGGGAGGGGGTTTAGGGTTTTTGGTATAGGGTTTAAAGGTTAGTGGTTTAGGTTTTTGGTATAGGTTTTAGTGGTTAGCTGTTTAGGGTTTTTGGTATAAGATTTAATGGTTAGAGGTTTAGAGTTTTTGGTATAGGGTTTAGTGGTTAGGGGTTTGGGGTTTTTGGTATACGTTTTAAAGTTTATATATACATCACTTGTGATATTATACCTAGTGGTTAGGTGTTTAGGGGTTTAGAGTTTTTGCTTTGGGGTTTAGTGTTTAGGGGTTTAGAATTTTTGGTATAGATTATATAGTTTATTTATATATCATATGTGATATTATATGTCACACCCCGACAATGGCGGAAACACAGGAGTGCAACATAATGATCAATCATAACACAAGATACAAAATAGAGAAAGCTAAAATGCATAAATCTCAAATGTCATGATGACCATTCGCCTCGAATCAACCTCGAGGGATGTCCCAAATCAAGAACACATCGTATAGATGTTTACAAATCTAACTGCCCACGTAGGGGTCCAAAGCAAGTCTTAAAACTAAATCCTCTGAATACTAAAATCCATCAAGAAAACAAAGCAAAACTTCACAAATAAAATCCACACGAGATACTCTTAAAGCCTGCTAACACTTAGCATCATCTTACTCTTCTTTTACTTCATCTAAAAATGATACTCGAAAATGTCAACAAAAATGTTAGTGAGCTCGTAGGTTTGAACTCAACCTAGTCACTGTGCCAATATTTTAAACAGTGGACAATAGTACTATATGACAGTGAATGTATGCAAAATAAATCACAAACCATCCTTAGCATCCCTGCTAATCACATACCAAGACCTAGCATCCCATGCTAGTCTTTACACCAGCGTATACCAACGCTCTTGGAGTCGTAACTCCAAGGTCAATACGCACCTAAAGGCCTTCCAGCTGGAGCATTTACTTAGGGCAAGACCTACACACATACTAGGGTAGGCGTACCCAGTCGTTCCAAATATCACACAGATACTAGGGTAGGCATACCCCGCCATCCCAAACAATCATTCCATAACTCGGGCATACAAGTTTCAACATTTACTTAGGCAACACGTAAACAAGATTAGGAAAAACGTAAAGCATTTGAGTCCAATGTTTGAAAGCATCAATGTTTCTCACCCCAAATAGTAAATCAAGTAGTAAAAACATGGGGCTATGAACTCACCTTAGTAAGATGAGCGAACGGTAAATCACGTAAATGAAAGTTGATATAGAAATCTAGCCGCGACCTAGAAAAATAACGCGTCTTAGGAAAACGAAAGATACAGGAAACGCTTAATATAGAAAGACATCCATGTGTGTTTGTGTTTTGGTTTTATTTATAAAAAACGACTTAGTGAAATTATAACGTTCTTCGTTAAACCCTGGCATTTTTCCGAAAATTACCATTTATAGAAAGTTTCTTTTTTCCTAGTTTCAAGACGTTAATACCGTCCCCTATATTTGTTAAGTTTCCATATTTTCAAAATGCACTAACGAAACCTAGACATATACCTCGTATGTCTATCTCGCTAATGTTTACTAAAAGTTACTATTTTAGAAACCTAACGCTTTTTACAATCCTCGACATCGCATAATAATGTTCTTGACGTTTCTAGTGTTCCCGCTTAATACACTAATGTTTCTACATGTTTCGCCAATATTTAAAATGCTCAAATCAACCCGAAAGTGTCCGAAAACATTATTTAATAATCCAAACAGCAACTACATTATTTGTTTTTCCGAAAAGTGTTTCAAAATTCATTTCGCCATAACTTGGTCGTTTTAAGTCCGTTTTTAGTGTTTAATATATGGAAATCTATCTATACGAAACGAGCCATCCAAAAATTACTTTCTCGACTATTGAAAACATTTTTAAGTTTCCTAAAACCTCATTTACATTTCCAATCAGCAACTTATATTTTTAAAAATGTACCATAGACTTGACCATAGACTCGACCATAAGACCGCCATAGTGTCTAGTCTAACCTAACTTCTTTTTTGCCAAAACCAACAAACAAAACCATTCTTAATCTATCCTAACCTCATCATAACTATTGTTGCAAATAACTTTTCAACTCACCTCACCATGATTGCAAAGTCATAAACATATTACTTCCATTTTATAAAAGATGACAAGATATCATTTCATTTCTTTTTATAAAAAGTGCCACAAACACATGGGTTCTTAAGAATGAACAATATCCATAAGAATGAAAGGAAAGTATCAAAGAAAGATCAAGAAATGCTTATAAGAATGAAGAACAAGAAGCAATAACACAAGATCTATATGCAAAATCACTAGATCTTGAAAACCCACTAATAAAATTTCAAACCCTAACTTTTAGATCTTGAGAAAACCCTTGAAATCAATGAACTGATACTTGGAAACACCTTAAATAACCTTAGAAATGACCTTGGTATACTTGTATCTTGCTAGAAATCAAAGATATAGAAACCCTAAATGGGTGTGTTTGTGTCGTGGCTAAGAACAAAGGAAAAGGGAGAGAAAATTTTGTTTGTGGCTTTTGGAAATGATATGAAACCCTAGGTTGTGATATGTGTTAGTATTTAAAGCAAAGTGTGAGGGTTTGGGACCTTGTTATGTAGTGTTAAGTGACCAACACATACCAAAGGTGTGTGTGTGTGTGGTTCGGCAATAACAAGCCACAAGGACCATGGTTTTAAAAATTTTGGTTCTTGGTTCATTATTTAAGCTTAAGCTTAGTCAAATGAGGTCAAAGTGTGTAAGTAACACACGTTTGAGGTTGCATGGGAAGTTTACACATGAGAGTGACACTCTCATGTGTCATTTTCTATCCTTACATGCACACATGGGGGCATGTTTCAAAATAAGATGCCTTTTCTTTAATTTAGGATTCATGGTGTTTTGGTTTGGGATTTAGGCGTCCAAATATTTAAGAGGATGGGGGATATGAACGAAATTTTGATGTTATGACATGTTACGAATGATAAATCAGGTTTACATTCAAACGTAGTATGTTTTCGGGGTTCCGTTAGGTCAAAAACGCGAAAAACGCAAATTAAACGTTAAAACGTAAAAATAAACATCGGAAGTGATTGTAAACTACGAAACACTTAGAAAAGATAAAAAAACTCATATAATGTCTAAACTAACCAAAATCCGAAGTCGGAACGCGTCCGATGATGTTTTTTAGATTTACACGATTTAACTTCCTGGTAAACTGCCAGATTCAAACGTACGTATAAATGTCAAAAATAATGATCGGAAAAGTTCAAAATATTGACCTAAAGTTTATGGGGTGTGACACCTTGTAATAATCTTCATACGACCTTACTTTTGCGTTACCTTAACGGAATATCACGTAAACGGCGGGTTCGTGTAATTCGTTCATGACTTAGAAAATACTTACACAGATCATCACGAGTGTGACAAAGCAACGAATTAGGACAAGAAAACTAAGGAGTAATGCATGAATAAGTAAATACGTTCATTTACCATATAAGTTACCGCTAAAGTAGTTTAGATTAATATTTAGTTTAATTAGTTAAAACCAAACCAATCTCTTAAACATATGATTTTACTTGCTTTCATAAAAATATAAAAATACAAAAAGAATCTTCTCTTGACTTCTAGATCTTTGTTATTTTTTGTTCGAGCCTTCCCAACTTATTGCCCTAGAAAACGATAACAACCCCCGAGTCTTGCCTTACTACACTACAACGGTTAGGTGCTCTGCCTAGGGAGTTGTAAAACGAGTGCGATTACAACAACCGCATCAATGACCACCCCTTAGAGGGAGATTGTAAGCCATGTTTTTATGTAAAGCAATGGTCATTATTATTACTCCGCCTTGTATAGGAAAACGTAGTTTACGGGAATTGTTTTAAGCTAATTGGTCCTAAGTGTTGGGCTAAAGCCCATGTATTCGGCCCATGCTAGCCCAACGACCCAACAAGGGTCTTTCTTCCATTTGTAGTATAATCAACACCCTCCTAGCATGTTAGGAGGGTGTTGGTTACATTTCTACCTTAAGTAGTCTTCCACCTTCTTATTGTTTTGGGTTGCTCTCCATGTACATCAAAACCGCACACCAAAATCTAGTTTCCTTCATCGAGTTACCAAGCTTGCTGTTTTTGGAAATGTCAACCCAACCTTTAGCCAACGCAATTTCTTCCTCATGTGTCCACGCAATCTGGCGGGGTGCATCATCGCTTTAAATCATCCTCTTTTGGAGTGCTCTAGTCGGCTTCTTCGTCCTTAGTGGTGAGGTCACGACTGCTTCAACGACAGATTCTTCACGATTGGGTTATTGCCAATAACTGGTGTTTTCCTGAAAAGAATCCGAAAATGGCATGTACATTTCTTTGACCAAAAATGAATGAATCGGAGACATGGGTGGATTCGTACGTCGTTGTTATGATGAACCACCCATTTGGGTTTGTGATACGTAGTTACGGTGGCTGAATGGTAATGAGCTTGGTTGTGACCAGTAATCTTAAAATGTATTTGGGTGTGACCTAAAACCGTGAAACCTATATTGTTCCGGTTCTGATGTCGGTGTTGGTTTCGGTATGGTTGGTTTGGATAAGGTTAGTTATAATAGTATGATTATGGCCATAATAAGTTCATTTATGGATTCAGTGATGGGTTTCCAAGCATAAATGTGCCATCGGGTGTCGGCGGATTGCTTCGGTTGGGGTTTCTTGATTGATGTGTTTTGGGTCGGGGAGTGTTTAGTAAGACAGTTTTTTGAAAATAAAATTAAGAGTGTGAAGTTTAGGGAGATTGTATATAAATTGGAAGAGTTGTATATAAAAATGAATGATGTAGTAGGTATTTATTAGGGGTGAGCAGAAAAATTTGAAAAACCTGAAACCACACCGAAAACTGAACCGAAAAAACCGACCGAAACTAGAAACCGATGGTTCGGTTTTTTACTTTTTCAAAAACCGAAAAATTTTGGTTCATTTTTTGTTTTCTTCCAAAAACCGAACCGAACCGAACCAGTTTTATAATAATACGTAATTAATATCATATAAATAAATAAATAATAAATCCAGTTTTTAAAATCATATTTATTTTGTGGGTGATATTATAATACATATATATATCTTAATCTCTACACTATATAATAGAGGAGACCATGACACATCATTACCACCTCATCGCCCAGTCAATGATGACTCATCGATGACATGGCATGCATCATATTATCAAGTGACTAGATTTTTGATTTTACCTACAATTTAGGGATATCATATCATGATGACATATATTGAACTATGTGTATTTTTACTTGCATGTGTGTGTCTCATCTATATGTGTATAATTGTAGAAATTTGGATAAATATTATTAGGCTCATAGCTAAAAAAACCAGTTTTCTACGTAAAATAAGGTTTTCAATATAAATTAGCCACAACTAAATATAAACGGTTTGAAACCAAAAAAACCGAAAACCCAAAAAAACCAAAAAACAAACCGCCAAAAACCGAGCGGTTTCGGTTTTTAGTTTTATAAAAACTGACTATTTCGGTTTGGTTTCGGTTTTAGCCAAAAACCGACCCAAATCGAACCGTTCACACCCTTAGTATTTATAGGTAAAAAAGAGGGGTTTTGTAAACTTTTTATTTTTTTAAAAAATATAACGGTAAAAAAATAGGGCCCACTTTTTTGTAACTCACCGAAGATGAGTCAATCACCTTTTATAAGTCGCACGCGAGTTTTGAGGGTCAAATGGGACTCACGCGTAAGTTTTAAACTCACGGGGTGAGTTTGGAGTCTATACTAGGGGTGAGCAAAATGGATCGCGGATTAGAGAGGACCGAGAACCGGCCTGAACCGAACCGACTAGATCGGACAGAACCTATTTCGGTACGGTCCTCGTTCCATCATTTTTTTTAATTTCGGTCCTTGGTCCGGTTCGGTCTAATAAAAAACCCAACAATTATGCCTTGTTGGACCGGACCGGACTGAAGACCGAACTGGACCGGACCGACCCGGACCTGACCGGACCATTTCGGTCCGGTCTTTGGATCCGTTGTTTTGGCCAAATTCGGTTTCGATCCGGTGTGGTCGTGGTCGGTCCGGTCTGGTTTTCGGGCCCCCTAGTCCATACAGTATGCTAAGCCCGGGCCCACTAACAAAATAATAAAATCGTGCTAAAACCCTAAAACCCTTTATACTCTCACTCTGTCTAACCTG